>JAZGTI010014581.1:0-14005 GCA_036877585.1 Botia kubotai
GAGAAGGGAAAAAGATTCTTTCCATGGCTATAAAAATAACAGCAACCAAGCACTGAATGCATTATTAATATGAAGCTATTTCTGAGGACTGAATAGCCTTACTATACAATATAAAAGACACTTTAAACATAAGAAAATGCATTTGCACAATAAAACAGGACAAAGTAGCAGGTTTGAAAGACAACTCATAAAAATGCTTTATTGAGAATTACATTATAATTGAAAAATGATCTAGTTATTAGATTCTATAAACCTGTGCAAAAATTAAAACGTGTAAAACCTTAAATATTTTATTATAATATTATACAACTTCTTTATTTTAAATCCTTTTTTTAAAAATATACCAAAGTGGTCTCAGACTTTTGGACCCTGCGGTACATTTCTTAAGCTTGTCTGCAGACACAGTACAATTGCCACACTGTTCCAAGAACACAGCTGCCTGAAACTCTTGTGCATTTAATGACGTTATAATTATTATACAAATCAATGTTAATTACTGAAACTGCTAATCCACATGTAACACTTTCTGTGCTCAACAGACAAACCAAATCAAGTCTCCTGCCTTAACTAGTATGACAGGGCTGCACAGAAACCAGAGTTTCTGTTAAGCGCAAGCATGCAGACGCAAGATTTGGGGTTTTGCTCTCTGCCTGTGGCCTGTCTGGGTACTCTGTGACCTGTGCTTGGCACGGCAGCACTGAAGCGTAACCGTGGAAGCAGCCCAGCCAATCAAATTTTAATGCACTTCAAGAGGTTTGGCTGAGAGAATGACCTAGAAAAAAAACAGCAACACTTCTCTCCCTCTCTGTCTTTGCTTCTGTAGTCTGCACCTTTTGTTGTCCCAAGAATTTTGTTTGTGATGCTGGGGTTCATGAGGTATCTCATACCTATGTCATCATCTGTTCTGTCCATGGGGTCTTTCTCCAGGCAGTCTCGGACAATGTCTCGACTCATGAGGGGATCTGAGGCACGTTCAATATCTTCCTCATCGTCATCCTCCTCTGAATCGACGGCCGTCTCGGGCAGGCCACTGAGGTCCATGTCGCCCGGCTCACTCTCTGTGGCCTGCAAATCAGAACAATTGATCAATTTATCTGACATGTGGAGCAAATCACACTGACACTGAAATTTACAAGTATTTATTTTTTGTACTGAGATTAAAAACTAGAATCAATGAACATTCTAGAACACTACACAATAAAAGATTCTCTCTTGTTGTAACACAAGATGGTAAGATGTCACATGTATAATGATTCCTGTAGCTCAACTGGGTAAGCATGACAATGGCAATCCCAAGATCACGGGATCGATTCCAGGAAACCCACACACACAAAAGAAAAACTATACCTTAACAGCACCGTTAACTCGTTTTTGGACAAAAGCATCTGCCAAATCCATTAATGTAAAGGTAAACACAACCTCAGGAGAAGAATAATGACAAAAATCAAACTTCTGCAAATTTACACCTGTATAACAGCAGCACGGAATTACTTTACAAGTACACAAAGACCTAAACCGCTCCAAGTTGTTGCTTCAGCTTTCTTCTGTCAACAACTTGCAGGTAGACAACCCAAAAACACAAATCCCAAAATGTCTGACACCATCTCAGCTGACCACCCTCACCTGGCTTTGGAGCCCCAGCAAAGCTCTTTTCTTCCCTGCAGCTGCACGCAATGTTGCTTTCACCAACTGCTGGCAGACACCGGGTCCCAGCCGCATCTTTAAAGCTCGGGCTTCCAGTCACTTTTAATTTTTAAGCCCCTCGATCTGAGCTCACACAAATGCATGTCATTTCGACTTAAATGACCTGCATTACTCATCAAATATTCAGACAGTGCTGAAAGCAGCCACTCAGAGTGCGAACTGGGCGGGGCATGGTGAGGCAGGACTTTCATTGGAGATGGAAGGGACGAATTATGGTGTCAGGTTGCGAAATACATTGATATAAACAACAGAAAGTTGTCTATCACAAGCATTCTAAAGGAGGATTAAGCAAATCTAAATGTGCTATGCTCTGCTGAAAGCCTTTGTGGTCCCAATGACACTCGATAGACTGATCAGAGATCAGACCGGAGGTAAAACACATCAGCAGAAATAACAAACCAATATCAAACGCCTGTAAAACCCAATTCTCAACTGTGAATAATGTGTATTTTTAAGCAGTGTTTTGGAGTACCTATCTAAATGCTGATATGTTAAAAGATTATAAATAGCTTGGTAACATACAGTTTCAAAGCATCCCCAACACAACTTAAGCAACTGGTGCACAGCAGATGAATATCTATAAGCTTTAACATCAGCAATCTTGTTAAATCAATGCCTTTTGATAACTGGTTTCAATTGGGGTCAATCTTGTTTCCTCAGCTGGCGAGATGTAAATCCAACGCCACCACTGATGTAAGCTAAGCAGGAAGTGAGTCTGCCTTTCCACAAAAACTGTTAACAGCTAATCAGGGATGACAAACACAATGGTTGTAAATACACTGCTGCATATAAGGGGACCGATCTTTCAAACTGTCATGTCAGGTGCGAATCATAGCAGTGTTTGGGCGACTGAGATGAGCGTAAAGGGAACATTAATTTTTCAGTGGGGCTATTCTTGGATCAATGCTTTCAAGTCTCCCAGAAGAACCTGAAGTCATGATTTATTCAACTTTTAAAAAAATAACGTGACCGTGTTGGCATCCACATAGAGGATATGAGCCATTACTCCTGACAATAGGACCCTGAAGTACTGTAAGATAACTATAGTATGCATCTACATCACACACCCTAGTATGCCGCAGTCTGAGTCATGTTGTCAAGAACTTCTTTGTAATTGTACATTTCCTTTACATCCTTAATGTAAAAAACATATTCAAAGACAACGATAATATTCATGTATATTAATAATCATCTGAAAAACACTCTTCTGCCATGTAATATAGCTCAGTTTTTTATCTGTTAATATATTTTAACTGTTGGCTGATTATGGTTGCCAAGCAACACTGCAACTTAGCACATGGTCACAAGTACATTTATCTCCATTTTACAACACCTTTGAACACAGCTCATTTATTTGACAATATTCTACTCAGTCTGTCTTTGTATAATAAGGGAGGTGAGGACAGTTGTAGTGAAGTGAGGTGCGGGGCGGAGAGATCACAACCTCTTTTCACAAGGACAAGGTCCAGCTGTTAATGAGACGTTAACAGATGGCTATCAGGTCAGGATCATGAATGCTCCATACACTAAATCATCTCTCATACACTCCTGCACGCGGCCCACCATTAAAGCTATTTAATCCGCAAACACACCTCACAAGAAAATCAATTAAACATCCAGGCAAACATCAAGCCCAACACAATTATTCAGATTTATGGAGGCACACAGACAAACAAACACACAGATGTTTACAGCCTGACACAGATATGTTAAGAGTGAAATGAGGTCTCTGTTTGAAACTCATTGGCTCAATTTCACAGGTCATTGGTTAAGCCCCAGAGAGAAACAGTATTAGAAGATATAAATTGAGTTGCGTGATCTATGTAAAGCGCCTGTAGCTCAATTAGAAGAGCATGATGTTTACAAAAGCGAAGTTATTCGTTTTAATATCCAGGAACAGATACCCTGGGAATATACATGCTGATAAACTGTGTACCTTTCATGTACATTAAGGAATTGTTCACCAAACATTCTCATGTGTAATTCCAACCCCATACGCTGTAATGTTAATGTACAATATGATTTTTACCATACAATAACTGTCTTATGACCATCATTTAATTTCATAAGACTTAGAACGTGGTTGTTATATGGTATTTTTGGATGTTGGCAGATGTGTGCCGTCAGTGAGAACTGACAGTGTATGAGAAAAGTCAAGTGAAGATTTGTGAAAAATATTGTGTCCCACAAAAAAATTATTAGAGCATATAGATATATAATGACAGACAGCCGAGTAAATACTGACAGAATTTTTAATAAAAAGTCAGTACTGTATAAAACAACCGTAAAGGTACCCATGCAGGTTCATCGTTTGTTATATGTCTGGCATTAGAATTACACTGTTACACAGCTGGTACTATAGCTGTTTAGTGCCACATACAAACATAATGTTGTTACCTGGTAGATGTCGGACAGGCTGCTGCTCCCAGAGTCACTGGTGATGCTACATCCTGAGTGACTGGAGGAAACGTGCGTCACCTGGGGATGAATCCCGTCTGCCAGGTGTAATCTGCTGAAGTCTGCCGGAAGCTGCAAGTGGAGACAAACACACAGAGAATCAGGATGGAGGTCGGCTGAAGAATACAGCTGATGATCATGACAGAGATCATGAAATCAAACTTCATATTCAGACTTTATATGTAAATTCCAACAGAGAAGGACTAAGAAAAACAATCACTTTCATTTCTTTAAAGCTTATACATTGTGGTGTGTATCTTTGCATAATTCCAAACAATGTCAGTTTTGTGAAACACTGCGGTCAACTGTTCAATCATTTATTCATCAACAGGCTAAAGAATTATTCATTCCTTTATCAAGGCTAAAATAAGCTCTCCAGGATCAACAGTGTCTTATGTGAGGCTTCCCTATTTCTTTGCTACACAACCCTACAGCTCTTCTGCTAATGCTAACTGTTGTTGACAAACAGCAGCATCTTTCTCCTTTCCTCTTGTTCAGCTTAAACATTCTCTTACATCTACATCCTTTTTTGTCCCACGGAGAAAGGAAAACCTACACACTTTGAAGGCGAGTAAATTATTTTTAACTGTTCTCTGAAAAATTGCCTTTTCGTAAGACTTCTTAGAAGCTAAATTTGGACTGTAGCAGAGGAGAAATTATATTTCTGACATATAACATAATCTTTAAAGACTTTGGTGTTTCTGTTCTGGTGTTTTAACATTTGTTTCAGTAAGTGAGAGGCTGGTTCATATCTACACGAATACAATATGATTAAGAAAATAAATACAAATGTATAATTAATAACAGACATGGAATAGCCCATTACTAAACTTTCTGCATTTAGAATGTTAATATCCTCTGGTTTTGTACGCTGCTCTGTTCTGTGGTGTCGCTCTGTACATATGTAAAGGGGTGTGGCTGCAAAAGCAAAGTGTGTGTGTTTGTGTGTGCTTGAGCAAGAGGCTCTGACAATAGCTCACGGATAAGCTAAGAACCCATTTCAGCTAATATTAGAGAACACAGCACACACACGGCCACAGTCCGATAAAGGCCATTCAATCAGGTTTCTGAATGTGCCCCTATGTGTTCATGTGTGTATTTGTTCACAAGTGAAATTGCTTTTTTAAGGGGCTATTGGATGACTTCAGCCAGCTGTGGCTGAATATAGCTTTTATACAAAATGCATCTGACCTAATTTCCACTCCTATAATCATATACATGCCGGATATGCAGTTGATACTCCCAAGAGATGGAAAGCCGGAAAACAGATAAAAACAACCTCGCATACCGGGTAGAAGCAAATAATATATATATCTGACAGAAGTTATATCTGGACCAACAGCGGTACCGGAATTACAAAAAGCATGAAGGGGGGTTAAAGAAAGCTGAAAGGATATTGTTTGATGTACTGTAAGATTAAAGGTGTTCTAAAACTCTAATGTATTCATACACACACACACACACACACACACCAGAATTAATATTCCTCATCATATGCACTGATTCAGTATTTCAATCTACATCCATGACAGTTAATGCATATAAATTAGGGATATTTACACCTGAAAAGAAGACAGGCAACATAAAAGAACAATAAATGAATTAATAAATAAGAGAAAGAAAGCAAAACAAAAAGAAAGAAAGAAAGAAAGAAAGAAAGAAAGAACAAGGGAAAACAGAATGGTTGAAAAAAACAGAATGAAGGAACAAATAAACAAAAAAGAAATTAAACAATAAAATTACCAAAGACAGAAATCAAGAGAGAAAGACCAAATTGATAAAAGAATGAAAGATGAAGGCTGAAAGACAAAATGAAGGAGGAAACAAAAGAAAGAAAGAACGAATGAAAGAAAAGGTATCTATGTATCTGTTCTTCTCTGGTATACAACAGTTTAATTACTGTCTTCACTGCGCAAACACAATGACGTGTTGCAGCAGCTCTCTCACACATACACATCAGGTCAGCGAGTGCATTCAGCACTTTTAAAATAGACACTGTGATTTCAGCAGAGCTTTCAATCCCCTCCCTGTACCTGGAGGACATTCCCTCAACAGTCACGGATGGACCACAGAGCTGTCAGCTGTGACACACACATCACATCTCCACTCACCTCCACTGCAAGAAATAGCCATCAAAACCTCTACACCAATAAATCAGGTCTCATGAGCCTCCACGGGCTTTCAAACTAGTTAAAAAAACAGCAGGGAACAATAGAGTCAATAGTAGCTGGTCCAACAGGAGAGGCACCTAAGAGACAGCATTTACCAATGTGTCTTTTTATGTGAAGACGACACACACATGCAGTATTTCCCATCCCAACAACACAGAACAAAGTGTAACAGCATCTTAATTATGAAGAAAAGCGTTTTCTAATGAAATGTAGAGGGAGAAGTGAGATCACACTGAATTTTTTAAAATGTTCTGTGATTGGAGGAGGAGGAGGTAATAGACTAAGTTAAAAACCTGGAAACCTTGTATGTTGTGTCTAGAACCAGACAGAATTTGCAGCTTTACTGCTTCCTGGTTCGGGACAAGAAGGTTTAGGGGGTTTGTGGAAGTCCAGTCATTCTGGCTCAGAATCCTTTTCCGTGGTGAAAATATGTAAGGGGTCCAGATCGGGTACTGGTTCCAGAGCAGACAGCCCCTAAATGGAAAAGGGGCTATTGTGTTCTAAGTTTCTCATAAAAGCCCTAAACATTTCCTAAACTGACTTTGACGCTTAATTTCACTTTCTAGCAACGATTACTGATTTTCTACAGATTTTTTTCTTGATAACCAGTAAGTGGACAGTCTGCCGCCTGCTGTCTATTTCCTTTGGTGTAAACAGACAGATTATCTGATGCTGCAAAGTTAAGGCATCCTCCCTGCTTAGAACACAGAATTAATTTTTCAGTTATCCCACCCATAACCATTTCACCCATGAATTCATAGCATGGGCCACTGAAGAAATATTTAACAGAACTGACACACATCAACTATCAGTATGGAGGAACGCTTGGTCAAACATAACGTTAAAGCAGGTAGCTCAATTTTTTGCCTTTCTTCATCAAAACAGTTCAGGAAAGCATTATGGATATGGTAAGATAATTAGGCAAACATGAATATGTTAAAAAAGGACCAAACAAAGATGCCAAATGTGGGCCAGCTCCCCTCTGGACACATTTTGGTATGCAGAAACATAATTTGGACAAAATGTTAAATCGTGGCAGTAGTCGATATGCATGTCAATAACAATATCCTGCCTGTCTCCTATACACACCCAGGGGTCCGTTCCTGTCCTTTAAGTGCCCTTTTCATGTCACTGTAGCACATAATAAAGACTAAACTCTTCCACCACACAATTTAGAACAGACCTCAGTCAATTAACTCGAGAGGTTTTTAGTCAAACGGAGCACAGATCACACACGGAACACTACACATGAAGAGGCCCCAAATATCACTCCAATGATGACTCTGAGGAACACTGTCATAAATGAACATGTTTACAGCAACAATGCCTAATAAACACTATAGGACCATCAATTTAAATCAGCATTGACTCAGCAGGGACTTGGCTATATGGTCAACATTTAGGTCACTCTGTAAAAACATTGAGATTATTTGAGCTTGGTATATAGTATATATGCAAAAATATCAATACAGTATTGTGTTATTAAATATCAATACTTTTATGTTTCTACCGCAACATTTAGGACAGGATCCTTGCTCTTGTTCCTTGTAAGAGTGGCAAAGATTACACTGCAGTCTTAATGACCTACATAACCAAATACAATTCCCACTACAGTGTCCAAAATTTGCTTTATGCTGGTTTGAAAGTGTGTTGTTGTGAGTGTGGGTGTATATAAGAGAATGTGACAACAGTACACTACGTGTGCTCTTTCATATGTGTAGCTCTATCTGCAGTCGTGTATTTGAGCTGTGGATCTATGACCATGCAGTCTGTAAGTATGCAATGAGCTCATGTCAGTCAATGCAAAAGGAGTGACATTATTTAAAAGGGCTGATGCTGGAGGACTCAAAGCTGCACATCTATCCCATAAGCCTCAGCATTGCTCAAGGCGCGTCTCGGTTTCCTGAGCTGAGAGGATCAAAAGATTAAAGAGCTTCGACTGGGCATCCAATTAAACAGGTCAGATATTCTCACAAACACGTGCCAATATATTTATCACGTTAATGTATAATAAATACAATGTTAATGTATAATAAATAAGCAAATGCAAATAACCACTTCCTGTTATTGTATGACAAAACAGTTACATCATGATGTATCTCTCTAAACACAGATCCTTGATACACGAAAACATGTGTCCCACAGGTTTAAAATAGGAACTCCACACATACATTTCCCACTAGGGTCATATTAAATTAGTTTCCCAAATGCATTCATGGCTTCATATCACTGGAAAAAGCATTTTCTCTCAGGAGGTAAGAAATAACCAACAGTACAAAAATAAAATGAGAAAGATTATTTGATTTTAGATGAAAGAGTGAGTGACGCACTCATTGTGTTTTTAAGTACCACTGTCCATTGTTATTGCATTATTGTAGTTATTTTTAAACAATATAAAAAATGCTTAAAATTAAAATACAGGCTACTGTATGTCTGGTCTTACAATAAAGAAAGAGTAATCGAAAAGATTTTGATTGAAACCATTTTTTTTAAAGTAAACGGTTTAAAAACACCAAAAGAAACGACAAAATCATTCTGAACCAACCAACTCTATTTCAAAGCTGTACTTGCAAAGAGCAGTGACAATTTATGAAATTTGTCTAAAGTTAGTAGGCTTCACTCATAAACCTTAAAATGAATTTCTCACGTAGACAGTGCACTTAACCGAATGCGACAAATTAACTATAAAAACTATATATTTATCTTCAGGTCATAAACAACCGATTTCACTCACATACTGTATTTTTAAAAGAGCAGGTAGATAGCTGTTCAATAAATGATCTTTAAAAATAAAATAATTGATTGATGTGGAGTGATGGTGTGATGTATACGTTTGTACACCTGCCCATGTTTCAGGGTGAGCACAAGGCCAACCAAACACAAACACATTATGGCTGACAGAAGATCAATTCATTTACAGCTAAAAGTGCTCATCATTCCACTCAGCAGTCCAGAGCTGATCGCTTTCCGATGCCGCGTGTGTGCAAACACCGTCAAGCTCGATCACGCACTGGCATACATACATTCACATGCAGAGTAAATCTGTGCAGGATGCAGCCGTTCATAGATTTAGTCATGATGGAATGATGTTCTGTCACAAATGGCTTTATGAAATTCAACGTATCGAGCTGACAGCGATGTTCAACCCCTCCCACACACATACACATGCATGAATACACACAAACGTGCACACATATACACATTATCAAAGCAGTGCTAAAGCCATTTAACCGAAATTCTTTACTGATTCCTTATAACTGTGACAAAGAGACAGCATACAATCATCATCAACCAGAACACACACAACAGAGCTGCACATCTGAGTGTATGTGTGTGTGTGTATGTGTGGAGGGGGGGTTGGAGGGCGTGCACATGGCCGCCTTCACACACTGACACATATTACACTACCAGCCGACGAATGAGGTCGTGGCACTTGACAGCCTCTCGTAAAATGCAATTCCGTGAGGTTGAGCGATAAAATACAACGCTAATCCACATCTGCACAAAATGTCAGGCAATTAACACACATCTACATACAATATACGCAATTAACCCTTTAAATACCCTGAGCCTCAACACACAAGCTAGGAATACTGTAAGACGCACAAAGTTATGCAATTCCCAGATATGGCACCGTATGCAACTCGTCTATCTGTCAGAAAATTATCCATTCATTTCTTGCATACAGCAAAATGCTTGTGTTCAGTGCACAAGGCTAATCTGATGAGCGAGTCCTGGTATTCAGAGGAAAGAGCTAGAAATGAGGGGTCGATACTCACTGGGCTTTTATCAGCTTGGCTGGAGACTCCATGGCCGCCACTGCTAACTAATGGCTTCATAATGGAGATGCAGAGCCACGGCGAAATTTAAGCATCCTGCTTGTTCCCACTAATCTTCTCCTCTCTCTCTGAGTATTCCCCTGTATCCCACCGTTCACCCCCTCCTCGTTGAAGAGGAGAATCTTTCCCGGGGAAGGGGAGGGAGAGAGAGTACAATGTCCAGAGATGATACGCTGTCTTTAGTGGCTCGGACAACACCGTGCCCTCTTTATAAACAGAAAATCAACGTTTTTCTCATCAAGCGCACATGACATCTGCTCATCCACAAGGTCCACATCAAAAAGATGAAAAAGAAGAAAAAATGGAAATAAAAATGAGACGCGAAGCAATGTGCAAACGGATTAGAAATCCAAGCGGGGCTGAGGCTAAGACGATGCTTCTGCGTTTCAGGTAATTAGGTAAGACTCTCCCACCAACGACAGCCAATGGCGACCAACAGCGTTGGAAAAAAAAATGAGGTAAGGGAGGGGAAAAGAGGCAAAAATGGCTGACAGCACTCGCTCCCCTATCCTCCTCTCTCGCTACACCCTCTCCGTCTCCACACGCACGGCTTCATGCACCATTAGCCGAGGCTGTGACCAGGGAACCAGCCTCACGCATTCAGTCTCTCTTTGTTAAACACTCCCGGTTCATTTGTGGCCAAAGCAGGGGGGGTGTGTAAGTGTGAGAGTGTGTGCGTTTGGAGGGAAGGAAAAAAGGGCTCGTAAATAGGAACCTCCCTCTCTTGCTGATGTTGAAAGAACAGTCACTGGTACCCACTATCATACACATATACATATACATGCATTCGGATAGTTAACATATGTGGACCCTTTCAAATTGACATACAAATTTATAGGTACAAATTTATGTGAATGTATAAGGTAAATGTATTTATTACGTTTTGTTTATAATATATAATACATATTTATACACTGGTTACCATATAATTTTAATTTTTGGTTCTGTGGTGTGACTGAGGCTGATATAACAGCTGGGAAATTTTATTTGCTGCCCAGTTCTAAGTGTGACAAATTAATTCAAAAGTACACATTTTTTATGGAATCTCTCAGTAAATATGAGCTCATAAAAGCTGCATGCACACTAATGATGAAAGAATTAGCTTGATAAATACAGTTAAAATAGTTGGTGTACAGTAAAGCACCACAGGACATGTCAACTTCCAAAAATACTTGGTCGACTACCCACATAAACATATAAACAGTTGCTCACTGAAATGGCAACAGAGAAGTGATGGAAATACGCGATAAAATCAGTGAGTGAGACACAAATACAGACACTGTAAAAAGGAAGGAAAGCAGAACATGAGAGGAGAACAAAATTGGTGAAGATGGGGGACGGAGAGGAAAAGAGGGATGGAAAGACAAGAGAAATGAGAGATGCGCACAGTTAGCCCAGCGAGAGTAATGTCATTATCACGCGCCCCTCCGCTTACCACCGGGCTGCAGGCAGTTGGCATGGCAACCACAGTGGAGAGCCATTTCCTGGTCGATTTGGGCGGGAGAGAGCGAGAGAGTGCTGGAGAGGATGAAAAAGAGATGGAGAGAGATGGAAGACGGTAGCAGACGATAGACACACAGAGCACATGGCTTTCTGACATCCTCTGTGTTGCTATGACAACCATGCCAATTCACTCCCCTGCCCCCAACAAACACACACACACACATGCTCCTGTTACCCCTCTGGGTGTCTGACAGTCCCGCCCACATACGACCCTTAAGCTTTGTGGTAAAGGAAGTGAGCTCACCCTTTCACAACACATGCACATGCTTGCCTAAAGGTCTGTTTTGACTGACAGACAGAGAGATACAGCAACGACAGACAGTAAATGTTATCATTAAATCATCGTCTCTTTGTTTCATGTGATCTGAAAAGCTGTGATATCCAGCTGAGGATTTGAATAACAAAGAAAAACATTAACAATTGAGGACAGCAGGCCAATAAACAACCAATCAGATGACTTATGCAAATTTTGATTTACACGTTATAAAACAGAGCACTGCAGATTCAGTAGGCGATTTCTGTGATGTCAAATTTTACATGAATCTACAATGTATAAAGAAAATAAGGTCAAGGCTATTTGACTTTAAAAAGCCAGAAATGAATGAATAGTGTTTATAACAGAGGACAAACAATTTTTAACCATTAAGGATGTGATGTTACATCCAAAGAACTGTGGCTGATTATCTTTGATCCATACCCATAATTTTATTTCTCTTTATGTGTCATTGTGATTTTTATTTATGACAGCATACATTTATCATGGCAGATGACAGTGGTGATGTACCCAGTACCTTTAAAATATTTACTATCAAGAGGTAACCAGATGTATAACAATGTAAAAATGTAAATAGTAATGACTTGATGCTTGTAGCATTTAGCTTAGACATACGCATCTTTCTACACTCTAGCATACAAACAGCCAGCTTGCATGTTTATTGTCTGTGCTTGGAGGAGTGAAGTGGGTGTGCAGATACAGGCAGCTATTACCCTGTAAAATTCTGGACGGCTTCCAGCTATGCACAGGGACCAAAACAGCCCCCTGAAGACATCACCTCCGATGATGTAATGCCTGACAAAAACAAGCTCAGATGCTGCCACATCCTGTCGTCAGAGTAACCACCAATCATCGGAGGAAAACCGAGCATCATTACGTCACCACAGTAACAGGGTTACATCAAGGGATGGCTCACCATTACCCAGAGTGCATTTGAGGAACAAAAGATGCTCATTATGGAAAGGTTAAGTTTAGGTCAGGCGGTCTCTGCTTTAAGCAAAACAACAAAGACTTTCCGTGTACATATAGACATCTACATAGCGGTTTGAAGCACCGTGTGAGCAAATAGCTTAGATCTAAGCACATAATAATTTAGCTGTAATCTAAAACTGTAACTGGGTCATCACCCTTTCTTGACTACTTTGAAGTTCTTTTAAACAACAGTAGCCGTTAAAATAGTTTTTTAATCGATAGTACTTTGTGTAGCACAAGGGCAATGAAAGCTCAATACGCCAAGACATGCAATAATATAAAACTGTTGTGCATTAACATTATTGATAAATGCTTTGATCAATGAATCAATCAATGTAAAAAAAACAAAATCTAGTGGATTAAGAAGTGTTGATGCCGGCAAAATATCCCATGCTTCTTGCAAAGCTCTGGGCAGCTTTTCAGAATACAAACTGAGATATTAGTTCCTCTGGAAAAGCCACTGTTATCCCTCCACTGCTGAAAACAGCACAACTGTCAAAGATCCCTCTCACACGAACATATACACGAGGGAGTCAGGACGCAGAGGAAATGAGAGAGAGAGATAGACAGAGAAAAAGAGAGAGACAGACAGATAGGATTAACATCGACTGAAACTCTTCCGGATCATTCCTTTCAACGCCTAGCCTTTTCAAAAGCTGAATACAGCTAAACTGCTTTATTTTTCCTGAAAGATGGGCCTAGAGCTACAAGCCGACGGTGAAGAAAGCTCCCTGCTATTGCGTTCAGCATTTGCAAACACCCGTTTTCGGAGAACCATGAACCATGAAACAAATTCATGAAACCATGAATCTGACTGGCTTCTCACAAATAAAATATACTCACGAATCACTTAACCTGCCTCATTACACTATAAAGTCTATAGTGATGGCGGGTTTATGGAGTAATCTTCTAAATGGCTTGCACAGTAATTAACATGCAGTGTAAGGGCTAGTTAAGATCGTCACTGAAGAACACTACGTGCATAACAAAAAGAACCACTGCCTTTATACCACAGAAAAAGTCTTACAATTATTAGTTATTAAAACAATGTGCTAAAAGAGGCCAAGTGTTACAGTGATTTTGCT
>JAZGTI010014582.1:0-14004 GCA_036877585.1 Botia kubotai
TTCTGTCTGAATCCAGAACACTCTCCCAAACTCTTTATATTCCACAAACATTCTCTGCCATATTTGTCATCTAGTATTTCATTACCATCAGCTGTCTGTACGGTCTAGACAAATCTTTTAACTGAACCTGAATGTTTAATGAAAAAAATGTTTACAGAATAAATTTGAATGAAAAAGATGACTGAGGATAAATCAGCTTATAAGCTTTAAAACATGTTAAAGACCACCCGGCTCAAGTAAAAGCAGTACCACATAATTACTGACAACCTAGAGCACTTTGGTTGAGTTATTGGGCGCTTCATTACTATAGAATCTCCCAGTCAAATAAAGTGTTTTGTGTAAATACAAGTAGATTATTACCCAACATAATAAGAGTTTAAAATGAGATGAAGTTGTGAAAGACGGACCATAATTACATAAGCATTAGCATGTCCATGATTACCATTTCAGTAGATTATTTATAGTAAAATTATGCGGTGGCAATAGGTCATTAAAAGGAGCCCTGTAAGCAAAGACTCTATATAATAATGTCTTGCTGATATCCAAGGAGAGAGTGAAGACGGCCAAAGTCATCTGGGCCCACTTCAATCTTAGAGCTTCGATAAAACATTAGCTTAAAAGAGCAGCACCCATCTTGTCTATTAAAAGCCAACAAGTCTAATGGGTCTGCACTGTGCCAGCTTTAATTCTTTAGCTGGAGTTGCTAGCTGGTGATGCAGAAGACGATTGGCTAGCAGGACCAGTAGACCTAGTACCAGATCCATTGCTGACCAACGACGCTAGCTGACCAAAGTTAGTGGTTTTCAGTGTGGCAAGATGCAGAGGCGAGAAGACATGGTCACGTGCGGCAGCCCTGGATTCAAATTCAACCCCACAGGCCTCGCACTTGCCTTTCAAAGTCTCACGGCCTGTTGATTGGCTGACAGAATATGATGAAGAAGGTTCTGTAACTGTCAGCTGTACAGGTTTGGGCAGGATGGGACGGTTGGCTCGGAGGGCACTGTATTGTAGGTAGCTACCCGAGCTCACATCTATCTTCTTAGAGGGGTCACTGGGGTTTGGAGACTGTGTAAAGAGGTGACCAAAACAATGTGAATGTTTTCTTACAAACCAACCAACAAACAAACTTATCAATATCATTAAAACTACATGTTGATTTTCTAAAGAACAGTAACATTTATAAGAAACCAATTTAATAGACAACATATTAGGTAATTACCATTGGTGCTACAATGCCTAAAGCCATTCTTCTGTTCTTCCATAAATGTTTGCACATTAGGACATTTTACTGAAGAAATGTATTTATAAAACTACAGTCTCACTAAGAAGTTATAGTTAAAATAAGTGTTATGGCACCAGTTAAGCGTGTTCTATAATCTTTCATAAATTGAAAGATTAAAGAACAGTCTTAATTGTTGTCACAAATTTTCTTTGACAAATGACATCGTGTCTATGACATAAATGAAAAGTAGGGACACTATGGTATCTGTTTTGCAGCACAAGACAAAATGTTCTCACCATCTTCTCTTGTTGTAGCCTCCAGCGTTTTTCCTTGGCACGTGTATTTTGGAACCAGATTTGCACAACCTTTAGTGGAAGCCCAAGCTCTGAGCCCACTGCCTCACACTCCAGTGCATTAGGATGAGCACATGTCTCATAGCACGACTGCAGGATGGTCAGCTGAAGACCGTTCAGATGAGTTCTAGGTCGTCTTGGGGTGGAGTTTTGCTGCAGGTACCTTGTTTCTTTTTGGCTTTGACCAGAGGATGGTGTAACCGTCACAGGGGATGGCGTAGTGGTGGTGGGTGTAGGCCGCGGAGAGCTTAGGCCTAATTGTTCTCTTGAAAGTGTGTTTATCTTGAATGGACCTTTCTGAGACCAGTATTTGAGCCCATTGTGTTTCTGAGATGCCACAGCAGAAGATTTGTTAATTGGCGTAGTAGACAATTTTGGCACCGTGCGTTTTGTAGCTCCAGGTTCTTGGTAATCGGCATCCTCTTCATCTGTATGGTCTGACTCCGCTTTCCTTTTCTGAGCAGATCGAGATGCAGGAGTCCCACTGACTAAGACAGGAACTGCAACTGTTGTGGCCACTGCCTTGGGAGCTATTTTAACCACTGTAATTGGAGTTGCTTCTGCTTTGGTCTTCTGTGCTATTGACGAACTGGTAGACACAATAGTAAAGGAGGGTTCATTTGGTCTACTTGGACCTTGTGTGGGGGTTTTCTGGGGCTCCTTGACCTCCTTCACCTTATCTGTCTTTGGAGGTGCATTTCCAGTTTGGGGTTTGGAAGAGGCCCAGCTGGCAGAGCTAGGGCTGGGGCTAGGGTTAGGTTTAGGTGAGGATGAGAATATGGGCTTAGAAAGTGGCCAAGTGAACTTAATAAGTGGTTTCCCAACAGCCGCCAAAGTGCCATCACTGATGAATCGGACCTCTCCCTTTCGTTCCCTAGCCCTCATATTCTGGAACCAGATCTGAACCACTTTCTTTGGAAGGTTAACCCACTCTGATATTTGTTCAAATTCATGTTTTCCTGGATTTGGATCTTTGAAATAACATCCATAGAGAATATCCAGTTGGTCAGCATGGATGATGGTTCTGGACCGTCTCATGTCCCTAAATCTGCGTATTTTTGGCCTCTTTTGATCTTGCTCTTTTTCTTGTTCCTTCTCTTTTTCTCGCTCCAAGAGTGATGTGCTAACTTTCTCTGCTGCCCTCATGTACACAGTGCTAGTCTTAGCCAAATTATTGCGATTAGTTATAGTACTGTTATTGGAAGATGGGATTGCAATAGCAGAATCTGGCTTTACCTGAACAACAATGAGACCATTTTTGAGACCATCACCAGGAACACCAACAGTTGCTGGTCTCAGTCCCAGACCATCAAGCAAATGACTTTTCTGTATAGCGTGCTTGTTGGCTACAGATACAGATGACAATATTGCAGAGCTGTGGTTTTTCCCAATGCTTAGGTCTAATGCAGACTCACAATCATTACCATTGAAAAGGAAGGAGTGTGTAAGAGAGCTGGTGGCAGATACATTAAGAGGGTCAGAAAGTGCTGCTGGACTTCTAGTAACTGTTTGAGTGTTTGAAAAGGCCCGATCTCCTTCTGAAACACCAAGCCCAATAACAGACGAAGGAAGTGAGAGTACATATGGACTGTATAATTGGGCGGAAAGAGGTGCCAATGAGAGGGAGAGGGGCAGTGGCTGCAAGATCCCAGCTGGAACACCCTGATGATCAACTGCAACTGAAAGAGGAGTTGGTGGGTCTGCTTGTGCCTCCAGCTGAAGATCGAGTTCTATATCTTGTTTCTCCTGCTTGATCTTCACCTCCTCATTGTCAATTTCAGTCTTTCTCTTTTTCCTCTTTGCACTCGGTTCATCATCATACTCATCTTCTGCATCCGAGAGAAAGACTGTGGTAGAGCGAAGAACCTTTCCACCACCACTGGGCCTCTCATCTACCATCTCCACCTGTGCAGGCTGTTTGATTGGGCTACCTGACTCCTCCTGCACAAAGCTATTTTGACTCTCTTCATCAGTTACAATAACAGAGGTGTAGACCTCTTCATTTTCAGAGTCAGATGTCAATAGCAATTCTCTTGGGCTTCCCTTATCAATCCTTTCCCTGTGTCTTTCTGCACTGCTGGATAAGTCAATTGCATGACTTCCTGTAGCTGAAGGACTTAGTCCATCATCACTCTCATCTATCATTAAATTACCTTCTTCATCCTCCAGACTTTTGTCTCCCTCATAATGAAAGCTGTCTAATCTTTCCCTATCTTTGGCATGACAGGCATCTAAGAACCATCTGCGAACCTCCTCCCCAGTCAGACCCACCTCCCTGCCGAGGGCTTCACAGTCCTCCCGCTGAGGACTAGATGTGTCAGCATCGTCTCGTGACTCCAGAAAGGCCCACAGAACCTGAGACTGGAACTCTGTGAGCAAAGGGCGCCCTGAAGATAAGAGCAGATGAGCTTTAGCACTCCTATGGCCTGAAGATCTTAAGGCAAGGTTAGTGTTACGAAAGGTGCAGTTAACAGTATGCTTATGGCTGAGATCATGGTTTGGATCAGGACTATCATGTTGAAGATCTGGAGATGCAGAGGCTTCATTTACTTTGGAATTTGCACCTTCCTCCTCACTCCCCTTTTCACCTGTTGTCCCAGCCTCCATTTCTCTTTCCTCTTGCTCTTTTTCATCACACATGGTGCCATCATCAACCATTTTATCACTCTTCAATATTTGGGGCAACAATTCTTGTCTGTGTTCACCCTTTTTGTGGTCACAAAATTCCATTTTTATGCTATCAGTTTTCCAGTCCTCTTCAGATTTTAGTGACCCCTGCTGTTCAAGAGGTTCAACTTTTACCTTACTTGTTACTCTTAAATCTGTACCTTTGTTGGTGTCTTCTAAATTCATCTGAGTGGTGGCAGACATTCCAAATGCAGCCCACTGACTTTGTAAGCCACTGAGCCTTTGGGCCAAGAGAGCCTGTTGTGCGGCGCTAAGACCCAGAACTGGCACGGCCTGCTGCAAAAGCTGGTTTGGAGAGTCTGGAGTCTGGCCCTGGATTTGGGTTTGCAGCCCATTTAACACTAGGGGCATGAGCATCTGAGGCTGGGGTATAAGCTGCGTGGTTGCAGCCCCTGGTGTTGCAGCTGTGGCAGTTGTGAAGACAGAAGGAAGAATGGAGTGTGGTGCAGAATTTGGGCTGGAAGTCAAGAGAGTGAGAATAGCAGACATCGCTTGTGCAGAGGCCACTGGAGAAGAAAGTAATGATGGTGCTAACTGAGCCTGGGCCTGCTCTCCATCTTTGGTCATTACTGCTGATGTAGTCAGGTTTGCTTGAGTGACACAATTGCTGGTGGAGGCGTTAACTAACTGCGGAGTGCTTCCAACAGTAGTCGCAGCCAAGTTTGTAACCATGGTTCCATTTCCTGTATTTGCAGTGGAAATAGGAGTTGCATTCCCAGCACTCCTGCTGCGAGTCTGGTGCAACACAGATTTTAAATGACTTTCCAGGGTGATGGCATGATTGTAAGAGACACGACAGACGGCACACTGGTATGGTTTGTTGGAGACATAAGGTCGTGTGAGGAAAGGGGTTGAGTCATTTTCTTTCACTGTCCCTGTCCTCATCCTCTGAATATGGGTGGTTGAATTATAATGGACACTCAAAGCTGTTCTAGTGGGAAATGAATCCAGACATGCATTACACTTGAATGGACGGTTATCACCTTCAGAGGCGATGCTGTTTGTATTTGCAGATCTGCCACTGCCTACAGAAGCCTCTGATGTTTTTACAGATTGCTCCACATTGTCCTGATCGGACTCCAAGGCCCCTACATCACGTTCCTCATTTTTCACTCCTTCCCTCTCTTCATCCAACTCCTTGTCCTGAGAAGAACCATCCCTGTCACCTGCATCTGTAGATTCGCTCTCATTTTGGGCGGCCATTGAGGGAGACTTCGTGTTCTCTAACTGCTGCGATGTGTCATCTGATAGAATTGATAGAAGTAAAAATCCCATTAGTAAGCATTACAGTGTAAAAGTAATTAAATGTTTAATGCATTTGCAATAACAAAATTGGCTATAACAGCATAATAAAGTATGTTTAATACAATAGTATGCATTTACATAGTATTGTACTATACACATTACAAACCAGGTATAAAATCCAGGACAAATGTTTAATTCAAATAGCAAGGGGTTAAAAATCCCTTATGTAAATAAATTAAAAACAATAATTCACAACAAACAGGGGCCTCTTTTCATTACCTCATCACTTCAAGGAGCAGGAAACTTAAGGGTGCCCACACAGTCTTTCCCTAAGTACACTACAACCCACAGGTGGTTTACTGCCACGAAACTGCTGAAGCGAAGTGGTCACCAACATAGCCAATTGTGTCTGGTGGTGCATAACCTAAACCTGGTGTCAATGACACTGGAACCCTGGATCTCAATACTGGGATACAGTGTTGAACCACTATGGCACAACTGCAAATATCTGAGGGAATAACTTTATGGACGATCAAACTCACCTGCATAATTTTCACCTTTGGGTTCTTCACCTTTTGCAACAGAAGGGTGCTTGGGAGCCGCCTGGGGTGCATAAGAGGCAAGTAATTACCAAGCTGATAAACAAAAACATGCTTCTGGATACTCATGGCTTTTCTGACAACTTGACAACCAATCAAATGTTATTACTTCTGAAATACACAGCCTGGGTCATTAAAACGTACATAATTATTGTGTTGTCAAACTTAACATGCTAACACATGCCATCAAAAGTGTTTAAACTTTGATTCAGCTTTACATTATTCATTCAGTTCTGTATTTTTGTTTTTTAGAATTAATCAGAGCTGGAGCGTATCAGATGCACAATCCTGTAGCACAGAAACGCCTTTTTCAGTAAATCAACATTCTTTACAGAAAACATTCTTTTATTTGTTATCTTTGTATAGTAAAGTTATTAAAGCTTAACAAGTGAAATATGAATAACAATAAATAATAATTAAACACTGTTATGCAGCCATAAAAATGTTAATGTAAACACCAGTGAAGGACTTTTACACAAATTGCATCCTTACAGTGTGGAGACATTTGTTTTTATCTGTAAATTACTGCATAACTATGTTTGCATTTCCAGTATGTTCTAATGCAATATGAGAAATAAAAAAATCTGTTCAGGGTCATTACATTTATGCACATATATATTATAATATGAGCGTCATCCACACAAATGACCAAACCCAATAACACATTAATAACCCAGTAACACGTGAGAAACCCAATAACAGGTTACCAATTTTTATGTTTATTTTTTATTTTTTTTATTTTTTTGTTTATTTTTTCAATATTTTAATGTTTATGCATAATAAATTGTGGAAATAATTGTGGTTAAATACTAAAAATCTATTTAGTCCCAATATTAAGAATATTACTATAGATCTCTTTGTAAATATACTCACAATATCCAGTAACTTATCAAGGCAAGCAGAAAGGACACTGTGTTTGTCCGTAAGGTGAAATGAGAGATTCTCTCGGTCTGGTTGACTTTCTTGACATAGAGGACATAGCCACATAAATCCCTTGTTGCTGCCACCTCCCAGTGTTTCCGCTGGCTCCTCCTGAAACCAAATGCAAAGTGGTACTATTATGCAAAACAATATTTTAGATATACTATATAATAATATATAGTATATTAAACCATATCGTTTTATGCAAATGCATAAAAACAGTGCATCACTTTACAAAGTTAACGTGACAAAACTTAAGATTTCACTACACACACACACACTTTTTCATAAAAATAAGACTTTACAGACAGTTTTTATATTGTTTATTGTGACATGCCACGTATTATTGTGCCTAAGGTACAGACACCTTAAAATATTTCATATCCAGATCATATACTGTAAACTTTATCACTCATTAACTAAAAACTGAAAAGTGCAACAATTGTCCCATTAATCTGATTAATCTGCTGCACCCTGCTTCAGACAGCCTTATCTGATGTAATCCCTCACTTACAATTCAGAGCATAAACTAAATGATGCATGATGGTATTGGGCATATCCCCCAACATCATATCTTATTCATCTATTTGATTGCGTTAGTAAGTTTTTATATTGAGACTTATTTACATAGACCACAATCTGTGCTATGCACTTATAACAGAACAACTGCTTACTGATGTGGTTCCGTTCTCTGTCTTAAGGAAGATCCAGCCAGACACAACAAATCTGGACCACTGTTACTGTGTCCTGTTTAGAATTTCCTGCTTTTGAATGTACCTCACAATCCTAGGTTACTCAAACCTGACAACACCCACAGGAACACCAGAATTATGCATTCATTTATCAGTTCTGCAACAACTGGGGTATTTAACGTCAGAGGAGGCCTATATGTTGACCTTGACTACTCTAAAAATATGCTTGTGTGTGTAAAACAATAATGTGCTCTTTGTCAAAACACTGGTACCCCTTGTGAATAAAGTGACATGAGCTGTAAATAACAGATCATGGGTGCAAATCCTCTGGGAGATCACGGCAGTAATGTCTCTTTTAAACGATAACCCAAATAAATAACACATTCGTCGACTGCACACAATTAACTATATTAATTTCTAACCAGACGTGCTGGTCTTCCTGTAGCATGCAAAAAATTACAATAATAGTTTTCTGCATCGTTTTTAGCATTGCAGTGTCAAGCAATGCTCACACATCAAATACCAACAGTGCTACAAAGCCACGCCAATTAGCTTCCCTGCTAGACAGAAAACATGCACTGAATTCCCAACACAAGAACTATTAACTTCTCCTGAAAGTCAAATACAGACAAACCCACACGCCGCGAGACGCTGTCCTCCGTCTACCACCGAATTCGCGTTCATATGGCCGCCGTAACACTTCGATTTAGTTAATTAACGCACAACCTAATTAGCAAGATCCTTGTGCAGTTGTATCAATTGGAAACGGAGAGCTTTAGCCAGGCTGCTTCGCTAACACACACACACATACACACTCCAGTCTGATCATGACAAATACCCCATTAAAGTGTACAGCACCGCAGTCTGCTGCCCTAATTACCCCCGATCCAACTTTGATCTTTACAAACAGAGTGATTTTACTGATCTTACTGTTAAAACAAAGGAGCACATTTCCCCCGATAAACATTCGTGGCACTTCACAACACTCAACAAATTGGTCAACTAATTATGCATCGCGTATCAAGCCGTAAATCGCCCAACAACTTATCAAAAACATGCCATTAGATCCGTAAAGGATCATTTATAAGCTAAAACAATCGAACCGTTCGAGATGGTGCAGCCCAAGTTCGGTTTAATACACTAATTGAATTGTGTAAATAGGCTTTAGCACTCAAATGTAAAACCACGGGCTTGATTAGTGTCTCGCCCCCTGATTGTGGCCTGTTGGTCGGGCATTGATACGTTCGCCGCCCGCTGTCCGTTCTACGACGGAAATTGAGGCCTACATCGACTAAGCTATTTAATTAATGAATTTGGGTTGCTCCATACAAATGCCTAAAAAAGCAAACCGTCCACCGTCGGTACTCATCTAACCGGATACCTTGCGTTTCCAGATCTAGACGAAGTAAATTCAGTATAAAATGTAGCTCCCGAGCATCAAAAGTGTGTTTTAATAATTGCTGAGCGCAGTAATTAACGATGGATGAATCGCATTGCTGCCTGAAAAGAGCGACGTGCAACACAACGAGGGGGTGGTGGGGCCAAAAGTAGACCGAGGCAGAAAAGTTTGGAAAATAGCACTCGAAATTCAAACAAATATTCACAGTATAATGCCATGCATCAGATTATCTATCGCGTTCGGGACGTGATGAGGCGTTCATCGCCCCCTCGAACGCAACTTCTTGATCAATTCAGCTTCATCATCGTTTAATTAACACTAAAGCAATTAGCTAATGCTTTTACCTGCATGGTTCGGACTCCAGCACACGCGTCCTCTCGCTCTTTAAAACTGAAAAGTTTTCTCTCTCTCCCTCTCCCTCCTCTCTCACTCACTCACTCACTCACTCACTCACTCGTCCACTCTCTCTCGCTCACTCTTCCATTGCTCTCCTCTAGTAAACACACGACAGCTCCCCCAAAAGCTGACTGCTAACTCTCTCCAAGAATGTTCTTGTTCCCCGTAACGATTATTAAATGATTCAACACACCTAAAAGCATGTTGCAACAGTGTCGTTTTGTTATTAATTAAACATCTGCAACTTTAAACTATTCCTCTTAAACAGGCCAAATATATGAATAAGCTCAAAAAAGAAATGTCACAGTTTATTTACAGAATTATAACTAAATTATATAACTTACGAATATATACATTTATTCGTTGTCAACGGTGCTCGCATATTAATTTTTGATTTGTTAATTATTGTAAACAGGCCTGTGAACACATTAGGTCCCAGTTATTAAATTTAATGTAAAATTTGCTCTCATGTAAATCCTAGTATGATCTATCCACGTATACTAATTAAAATATTTACACACGGACTTAGAAACTATATATATGGTACTTGCAACATTACCCAAATGCTTTAAGGTTAGTTAGGCAGCCCAGATATTTAGCCACATTAATAAATAAATAAATACTTAAAATTACTTAGGCGTTGTAGGCGGTGCGCTTTATTACGGTGTCCGTAAATATGCCTGAATGAAAAAGGACACGTAGGACCCTGTGTGCAGCTTCTGTCCACATTACATTGAATTATCGCTTAGCTTAGTTGTTTACCGTTTTCATTGTCTGTCGCTATGTTGTTATATCTCTCCTCACTGGATTTTAACCGCAGCAGTGATTTCAATATAATTACCACCGAACTAACGCATTACTATTAACCTGTTAATCAGGTTCAGTCCGATATTTGATATGGGCGGTGTCTTAAAATCTAATGAGTTGGCTGGCTGGCTGGACAGCACCTTTGTGCATCAAAGATGCGCTTCGAAAGCGCAAAAATCTCTCTAGGTGGACAGTTCAGTTGACTAAGGCGTAGCTGTACGTTTTTCGATGATCTATTGCTTTAGCACTTTGTAATTTAACCATTATCCAGCTCCAGTATTTCCATTACTGGACGTTTAACTGTTTTTTATTGAGTCTGATAGGGCAGAATAACTGTAGAGGTGAAGAGAAGATTTGTATGCGACGCAGAAGTCATGGGGAAACTAAAGAATATTGTAGGTGTGTCTGAACTCAATTCATGCTTGTCTAATCATTAAACTTATTTCATGGGTGTGAGCGTGTTCAAACAGTTGCATTAAAAACAAATCGTTAAGCATTATATTTCAAATGATTCTTCTTTAACTACATGTTTAACAAAAAATACATTGTTTTTGTTTGATCATTATTAGCTCTCCAGTGCATAATAGTGACTAAGGAATACTTGGTAAACACATATTTGTTACCACAATATATTTTTCATTCTGTATCTTTATACAGCTAAATGCATTGGTCAGCACCCGTTTCAAGACCAGTATTTTGACTCTCCAGATTTCATACTTGAACTGAAAGATTTCGGGCTGGGATGCCGAGAGGGATTGTGGGAACTAAAATGCCCTGCAGTTTCAGGGAGTAAAGCAGGGAGTAAAACTGAGACCTTGTGCACACGATACAAGGAGATAACCAGTTTCCCTCTGGTTCAGTCAGAGGTCAGGAGGATAATCAGAGAACACATTGCAGAAGGGAGTGAATCAGATTCCTCAGAAAGGGAACAAATTGACAAAGTCAGAGAAAACAAGGACACAGACAGCTGTCCAGCAGATGATTAAAAAGTGGTTGACTGACCTGAATCTAGTGTGTTTTGCTAAGTTCAGAACAGAGCACTGCTCTTACATACTAGAGAGAGAAGAAGGTGCGGTGCGGGTGTATGTAGACCAGGCTGATATAAATATATTTATTCAAATATATATCATATGATATATATTTGAATATTGTGTGGGGGAGATTGAGGTTCTGGTTCCTGAAGGAGGTGATGTTAGTTCAGCTCAAAGATATACAAACATAGCTGCTGAACTGGGTGAGCTGAATATCTGTTTAAGAACTGTCATATATCACATCAAAGATGTCTGAAAACTAGTTAGAGACACTGTTACAAATGTGACAAGTGTTTAACAAATGTGTATATTCATATTCCACCTTTTTATAACTTGACACTGCTTAACAGTTAGCATTTTAGCTATTATGTATTAATAACCTGATAGGATTAAAGAAAAATTACATTTGACTAACATCCTCATAACATATAATGTATTTCTGTTGTCTGTCTCTGCAGGCTTAAGTTGTAAGAGAGTAGTTGCAATATCAAAGATATTGACCTGATCACTATGCAAAACTAAGTGCTAATATCTTATAAGAAAATCACTAGTAACATAATAATGGAAGTGTGAAATTGAGATTTAAGTTATTAAAAGATAATCATTACACAAAAGTCTCTAATGCATACCACTGGTAACATATGTATAGTGTATAATTGTAATAATTTTTAAAAAACGTTACTAGTCATAGTTATTTATTTATGTATAATTAAACCCATTATAAAATCAAAGTCTCTATGATTTGTTTGACCAAAAATCTTGATTATGTAGTTTCGATATTTATTGTCGATATGCTGTGACCTGAATGAATGTGGTCAGTAGAGGACGCTGTTACCAATGTTATAACCTGTACACGCAGCTGCCAGCAGTTGGCGCATGTTTTTTTGGAAAGTTCATAAAATCAGGTCCACAGTAAACTATCAATGCTCACACAGCTTCGCCTCAAGTTCCTGTACGCAACATATGCAATGCTATTATCATATGAACATAGTAATATATGTTTCTATCGCCCTCTATCGGTGCGACCCTGTTTATTTTCTATTCAACATTGATTGTAAAGTCAATAGATCGTTGGAATAACACAAATATATGTGAGAATTATAAAGCGACCCAATAAAGTTTTTTTTATTAATAGCCACTCATCTAACTTCATAAGGGTAGCGCTTGAAATTTATTCCCATTTATGCTGCACACTTGGCAGCTCATCCATCACTGTAAGTAACTCAGTTAAAACAAGAAATACATTTTAGGTTTCTGAGTTAATGATTATTTAGACACAATATATATTCAGTCACGTGTGTAAAAACATTCCTGTACTTTAATAAGTAATTTAAATATTAAACAACATCAAAAAGCAAATAGTCACTGTAAACAACACAAAAGGGAAGGTCAGTGAGGTGACCAGCTCGTGTGCAAAGCTCAAATAAAGCTAGTATGAGGGGATGCCGGAGGTATTTATTTCAGTCAGAGACTTTAGCCTGTGTGAAGAGAGAAGGCTTCTATGAGGGAAATATTAGGAGAGCTGAAATATGAGGCTCAGGCACTCAGGAACTTTAAACTGTCAGTATCTCTCTGCTTTCTTCCAATTCAAGGCCTTTACAATCAAATTTGTGTTATTTTATATAGAAATGCCTGAGGAAATGATTACTCTAGATAAATGCTCACACCAGCTCCATCTGTTTTTTATTTGTATGGTAATGAAGGGAGACCATTGTGCAGAGATTGAAATAGAGACAAGCTACAATTAAAGTGTCATTATTGTGGAGGAAGGTTCAGATGGGAACAGGGTGATAGAGCGAGCGAGGGTTTTGGGGGGAGGGGTGTACTTTTTCACCTCAAAGCAATTGGATGCCTTGTCATTTTTGCTAATTAAAGCTTCAGGTAAGATTTTAGCTATGCATGTATTCACTTTTTTAGACTCCCACAACCCTCCCTAGCTGTTGTTCCCCTCAAAATAAGACAGTCTCTCTCTCTTTCTCAGTCTCTTACAAACAATCAGTGACCTTCCTGTCATCTATATAACATTTACACAGGTGATCAAATGAAGCCACGTGGCGCTGTTGCTTTGAAAGTTCCCACATTTGACTCTCACAGCAGCTGCATTATACTATTTTGGTTTGGCTTTGGCAGAGTCTGACTAGAGTCACACACACACACACACACACACACACACACACACACACACACACACACACACACACACACACACACACACACACACACACACACACACACACACACACACACACACACACACACACACACACACACACACACACACACACACGAACATGTAAAACGTTTTACATTTTTACATTTTTTAAATGGTGTTTATAATGCAGTACAGTCATATTTTTTCTATTAATCATTTAAAATGTTTAATCAAACTGAAATATTGCTCATAATCAGTTCTCATATGATTAGAAAATGTCATTAACCTTTTTTTAACTATTAAGCTATTAAGGGCCTTGGCGTCTCATAAACCCCAAACAGAACAGAGGGTTAAAATGCTTGTGACATCGAGAAGTCACTCATTGTGCAACTCATTGTGTTTTGTTAGAGTGAATTACTGTCACAGAAATAGCTCATGCATTTGATGATGTTACCAAGCATGATAAATCACGTTAAATAATGTGCGCATGTGTTGAAAC
>JAZGTI010014583.1:0-14004 GCA_036877585.1 Botia kubotai
AAAATTTCAATAACGTTAATACAACATCTCTAGAACATTCAAAATAACATTTTAGTTTTTGCTACTTAATGGAGACATTAGGGAAACGTTCCTACAACCTAAAATTATTAGTTAGGCATATTTGTGCTAAAAGATGTGGTCTTAAATTGTGTTAACCTGATCTTAATCTTAATATAGCAGCAAGGTCATAAATAAGCTTTAGACAGTGATATTGGCTGAGCTGTAACCAATCGTCTTTAAAACATAAACAAAACTTTACAGAGAAACGTGCCTATGGTGCCTTTGGCTTAACTGTTAGGATTTTTTGGTAGGCCAAACTGACATGCACACAAACCATTTCTGATGTTGAACATTTCACAAGACAGGCTTTTAGGCCTGGCAGCATGACAGTTGAGGGAATAGACTGTGCAGGAATGAGGGGGGCTGAGGGCTAACCATGCAACTTTAAAGAGACAACACAATGCAAGAACAGTTTGTTTTCTGAGAGACACAGAGAAACAGACAGACAAAAGCAGAAGAAAGCAAGAAAGACATTCCATTTTCTTTTCACATTTACGAGCCAAGTTATGAGGCCCTTTTGACGTTCTCCATCAACGATCTGTATCTGCGCAATCTTTTGTTGGCGCTCATTACGTTCTGAGAATCTGCAACATTTTATGCTAATTTAGGATCTGCTGCAGTGGACATTGTGAAATTCCACAAATTAATGCTGTTGTTTTCTTGTTTAGTCAGTGTTAAACATTACACTTCCGCTTTATCTTGGGATTGTTTCACGACAGAAATGTGGGTACATTTTAATGCCATTAAACCCTTGAAAGAAAAAAAAACAGAAGCATAATAAAAGGCAATGCATGTCTGATTTGTAGACTATAATGTCACAGTCCTCTCAGGGCAATTTGCTTAGCTGAGTCTGAGAGGACCAGGCCCAGTTCCTTCCAGCTGCTCCAGCAACAACAGAAAAGGCAATAAAAAGCATTCATCAAAAAGCCTCAGTGAGTGGGGCAATTCATTCAGAGGCCAGGGAAGAGAAATATCATCAATATTTGACATTGTTTTATGGAGAAGCCACTTGATTTCATCCCATGACGCCCAAAATGACCACAAGCAATCAATTACAGAGCTTAAAAATTGTGCGCATTTCTTATTTTGGGTCTCTGTTGTCATTTTTTTGCACATATTTTAGTCAGACTGGGACCATTTGACCATAAACAATGCATTCTGTGTGCCAGTTGTCGGAAACGTTGTTGGGGCGTTTTGAGAATGCTGTCTGAATGTTTGAGTTTCGAGCCCGGGCAAGTGCGTTACGGTTAGGTTTGCGGGTAACAGCAGGTCCCCGGGAGGCTACGACGAGTGTGATTTGTGGCCGTGGAAGACTAATGAAGTGGTCGGCATGCCACCCTGCTTCTTTTGCAAGATCAATTCGGTGGCGTGCGGCAGCAGCATGTTTTATGAATGATGGAGACCTCCTCAGGCCATCCATATACCTGAGCCTCCATGTCACTGCGGGCCCCCTTTGCACCAGGAGGCAGGGAAGTGGCCATTCTTCTTGTTTGCAACACAATACATTATTGCAAGCAGGCTGCATCAACACTAACTGCTGAGAAAGACAGAACATAGTTAATGACTTTGTGATCTCCTCCTGGAAGCATTTAAAATGGGCACTTAGATATGACATCATCAAACCAGACGGGCCTTTAAGACGATAGTCATTACTTGAGTCAACTAATGACTTTACAAGTTATTTTGAAAGTTCTAGGAAAGTTCAATACGTCTAGTTTTTTAGGCATTGTATTAACATTATTGCTTCGTTATTCAAAAATGCTTTATGTAAAATTTTAAAAACCTCCATTAAAAACGTTTTTTATAGAATATATAACGTTAAAAAAGTTCTATTAACGTTACTGAATTTTTAGAGAACGTTAGCCAACATTCTTAGAATGTCCCCTGTTTGCTGGGCTCTGTTAGCTTTTAACACTAAATGAATTCAAAGAGGGATTTTTAGATATTCATTCTGCTGACCTTTGATCACTCCAAGACGGAGATTTTATTCATGTGTTTGTGAAATGAGAGAGTTTACCATATTTAATTCAGCTCTGTGTTCTGGGGATCCGCGGGGTAATGGCGTGTTTGTCTGGGTGATTAAGTGCTACCTCTTTCCTGGTGACACTGTTGAACTTCACCATAAAATAGGTTACTAAAGAAAAAGAAGAGAAAGCAATCGGATTCTATATCATTTCATCATCTAAAAACACCCTCATTATAATTAGCTGGCTTTCTGTGGGGGGAAATGTAAAGCAGTGTTTTAAAATCGAGGCACAACGCCCTTTGCCTCACACCGACGGGCCACTCCAGTGAGCGTGTGTCAATAAGAAGGATCTGACGCTGGTGTTTTTGTGTTGAGAGATCATAGTGCAGAGCTCATCTGAGGCATCGATGGCATTTTGAAAGGAGAACATCGTATATAAAGTTGTCATGAACGCAGCCTCCTGCGGAGAGGTTGAAAGGAAAAAGTAGAACACAATGAATAGTTGCCAGAGTTTTGTGGAAGCGATGAAATTTAAAGGCCTTTATTTTTGCACAGATTAAAATGAAAAAAATAAAAAGTGGAAGGGAAAAAAAGAATGAGTGAGAGATACAGAGAGAGGCAGAACAATACTTGTACTTTTAATCTGAACTTTGTGATTGATTGACTGGCTCTGTCTTTAAATCAACCCTTCCCTGACAGTAGTCTTCTTTTATTATAATCCGTGTGTCAGATGTGAGCAGAATATGAAGACACTGACGAGCAGAGAAGCATCTCAGCAGCTACAAATGGAGCTGAGACGCTCTGACGCAGCAGCACCTGGCTCAATATGAGCTTTTTATATGCCTCCTCATTTCACTTCAGAATGAGGCGAGAAGAAAGGCTTATGAGCCGTTGATTGTTTCAGATATTCAGTGAGGGAAAAATATGGCTAACTTATCAATAAACGTAATCGAAAGGGATAGTGATGTGCCAATAGCGGCTGCCTAGACATCACAGAGGTGTTTAATATTAGATGTTTCTTAGATACTTTCTTTTCTGTGGGGAAACTATAGAGAGATGTGATGCATATCTAACCAAAGTTGGGTACAGCTGCAGAGCACACTGCAGAAAACATGAAGAGGAGAAAAAATAGGTGCCATTTGCTAATCAAATGTGTGCAATATATTGTAGTTTCGCATTTGATCCATCAGTTTACAGAATTTAGGAGAAAATTAGCAGAAAATGTAGAACCAATTTTGTGACCATAACGTGTTAGGCTGCCAAAATGTTTCTTTCTTTGTTTTTTTTACATGTACTTTAATTTAAAATGTAACTATTAGATGTACTAGGTGACTAAGGGACTACTTAACTAAGTGACCCTATATGTAAGAGACATAATAATGGAATGTTTAATGGAATGTTCACGAAATATCTGAAACAATCATCGGCTCATAAGCCTTTCTTCTGCCTATATATATATATATATATAGGCGAGAAGATAGTTTCAGATATATATATATATATATATATATACTCTATATATATACACTCTATATATCACATGCTTTTACAAGATTCAGAACAGGTGTTTATGCACCTAAATCTGTTCTTACCCTCATTCTTGAGACTGTATTATTTGTTTATAGACTATATTGGACTATTGAACATTCCTAGAACGTTTAAAATAACATGTTACGAGGGACATGCTCTCACAACCTAAAATAGTTAGCTGGGTTAGCATATTCTATCCTACTATATCACTGAATTTGCAAGCTTGTAAAAAACTTAATGATGAATCTGTGTGAAAACGTGTGCAAAGTGATTTTACACACAAAACATGTATGCATGGTGAGTGTGTGTGAGTCTCACTGATATCATAACTAAAATTTCACTAAACATTAAAAACAAAATAGATAAATGATATAAGTGTGTAAACATTATAACAATATGTCTGCATATGCAGCTGGGTTGTGTGTGTGTTCAGTTTGTTTTGTATCCTGATATGTCCTCCATCCATCTAGATATGTACATCCTTGCAAAATGTGGTGTCCTGCTTGTGTTCACCTCTTCCCACCTGCAGTAAGACCATCTGCTCTTCATGTATGATGACCTGAGTGTATCTGCTCAACTAAAGGCAAAGTCCTTTGGTGGGGATACATAAATAAACTTCAATCAAACACGCATTCTCTCCCTGTGATATTGCGAACACACACGCACATACACAAGCCCATACCCACAAAAGTAATTTACAGGAAATCGTTCAATGCAGGCATACACACACACACATTCACACACGCTCTGGCTGGATCGCACACATGCTTGCAGGCAGGCACGCACACAGCTGAAAGTAGTCTCAGGGTGAGATTGACCATGAGATAACTCTGCAAGAAAGAAGCCCTCTCTTGTTCCCCTGAGTGTTCTACATTTATTTTCCTTTATATATTATTCAAGTTAAAATAATTAATTCAGGATATTAAATCAAGATGTTGGAAATCAATCCAAACTCTGTCTCGGTCTGGATTTCATTACAGCACTGCGACTGTGACTGGTTAAGCAGGGCTTCGCTCCACATGCACGCTGAAGCCGTTATGTGGCATTCGATTGGCTGGTTGAACAATCTTTTTATTCACCACATATAATCTGATTGGCTTGTGGAAATATTTTGGCCTAAATCCAATTGGATGGTCCAGCTGTCATTTAGAATGAAACATAGCTTTGTCATGAGCTGAAAGTTACGGGTGGTTCCCAGAGTGTATGTATTTTTTATATATAGCTTGATGGCATGTGGTGATGAGGCTAAGTCACCTTGCTGCGTTTTCAGTGTAAATTCATGTTCCAGTTCCATGTTTAATTATCAGTTTCTGGGTTAAAGGCATATGGAACAGACTTTACATTACTCTAGGGGACTATCAACAAGCAACCTGGAACATGATATTTTTACTTATATTAACATACTGTTCTTTAAATTGAAGCCCCATCTTCAAATCAAAGCCTCATCAAGTTTTTTTTTTTTTTATTCACTTTGCTTCAAAGATAACAATCACAATATTTGTAGTAAAAATATCCTGTGTTTCCCAAGGGCACATTCACGGTAGCACTTCTTTCGCACACCCAGATATGTATGATGTCACAGTTTGGTTCATTTGGCTGATGTGAACACTATTTTCCTTAAATTCATGCCACACTTTAGAAGCTCAGATAAAGGAAAGACATTGCACTCCTTTTGCAACTTTTCCGCTGGTGGCGCTATTGGACACCATTACACAAAAAGATTGATTTATTTAAACAATTTTGTATTATATTTTTTATACTGTATTTATATGTACTGTATTATTTGTACCACCTCCCCACAGAAAATACACCTGATATAGGTATATAATATAAATTGTAGCATGTGTTTATTTAAATAAGGTATATAAACAGCGCGTTTCCAGAAACTCCGTTAATTTAAACGCTAATTTAGAATGCTGGCTCAGGGATTTTAAATCTGCAGACCTGTGTATTATATCATTTATGTTTTCTCCTTCACTGTCTCCCCTAGAAGACACACTGGCTACTGGCTTTATGGGAAATCCGCTCTGTATCCCGAACGTCTGTCTGAATCAATACTCTTGTGAGATGACACCACAGCGGACTTATCCTATTTTATGTTGATGGCTAGCTAATTTTGGAATGGCGACATGTTTCTTCTCCTCCGCCGACAGACATGGAATAATTTTGTGGTAAAAATGTCAATCAGGCAGCAGGATGCTTTGGGCTGAGGAGGCTGGATTCGGGGTGAATTTATTGATGGAAAATGTATCTATATACTGTTTGAGACACTCTTAACCCCAAATCTGGATGTTGGTGATAATTCCCGGTTGTTAAAGTGACAGCACGCAGTGGCCCTCCGTGAATGTAAGAGGCCGGCTTTGCCTATTAGTGTGCAGTATTTCACACAGACTCACACATGGGGATGAGCTGAGCGAGACCTGGGTCAACACAAACACACACATACACTATAACTAAGAGTACATACAGATGCGTCCACACACACACACACACACACACACACATAAAGTATAGATTACCCAGGGACTAGCAAGGAGGTAGGCACACACACACACACACACACATAAATATACTAACAGCAACATAGACTTGTTCTCTCTTTAAAGTTATGCAGTTACAACAAAGGTTATTTCTGAAGTACACCGATAGTGCAGAACATATCAAAACAATATCAGATCCTCGTCTGGTCAATTCACTTCATCTTAAAATTGTTTAGCCTGTTTAATTTCATAGATTTGTCCATATTCTTCAAAGCTCTTTTGAAAATGACAGTCAATATCTGTCACAGATATAAAGGTGAATAATTACCGTAATTTATACCCATTGGCAAATTCATATCAATAGTCTGATCCTGAGTGCTGTAAATTGAGCCAAAGTGTGGCTCATTTTTAGGTTGGATGGTACTTGTTTTCTGGGTTCACAACCAAATGTTTTGAATGTTGAAGTGTGTGTAAATGAGATTGCAACCCAGGTCAACACACTATCTCCCATACACACATACACACACACACACACACTCACAGAACATAAGCTGGTTTTCCGATCACGTCAGTAGCAATAGTTAAAGGCTGTGACACTGAAGGAGCTGTCAAAGGGTTTGGACTTATTTCATGTAAGGTACCCTCGCCATTAGCTCACACTGACCTTTCCTGCAATTTCCTTCTGTCAGATCCACAACACTCCCCTGTGTAGACTGTGTGTGTGTGTGGGTTTACTTAACCATATATTGTGGAAAAAATTCCACCCAAAAGTGAGCAAACCTGACAACAAAACCTCCTTTTGGGAACATCCTCATCTGTATAAATGCTATAAAAATATAGTAAATAACAATTTTTAAATTGTAAAAATGTTAAGGTTAAGGTTAGTGTGGGTTAGGGTTAAGTTATATTGTTTATAATAAACGGTGTATAAAAACAATAAAAATCTAGATAATTCTAGAGAATGGTTGTGTGTGTTATATTTCTGTGATTGCATGTGCGCTTTTTATTTTATTTGAATTCTTCAGCCTATAAAAAAAGAAAATCTTCAGCCACATTAAAACGCTGCTAAACATGCGCTTGATCTAAAAAACATGTTTGTCAACATGTTTCCTCTTTTTCAAACATATGTGCTTACACGCCAGTATGCACTCTCGCATCCCAGATGCAAACATGCACATTTGTCTATTCTTCTAATCCTTAGTAATTGGAAATTAATTCAACGGCCGTCCGGAGAAATCGATAAAGAATTAATGAAAGGAAAGAGGGAGTCATTAAAAGCAATAAAGAGAAAGGTTATGATGGCATCAGTGCCAGACAGAGACATTGAGAAAGGGGGGATGTGTGTGTGGGGGGATCATTTCAGTGTTTTTGGTTCATTTGAATAATACATGAACATTTTAGAAATTGTTTATTTGCTATATTCAAATACTTTATTTTGTATAGCTAAAATGTATAAATAGTTTTAGTGATGTGAAACAATGTAGTTATGTAAATTGCTATAAATTGTTATAAAATACATGTATATACTGTATAGCATAATCAAATGCCAATTATTGAGCCTAGACAACTCTACAACAATTCCATTGTTAACAATTCTAATAGTTCTAACAATTCTATTGTTCACAATTCTGACAATTCTAAGAATTCTAATTCAGAGACTGTTCAGTGTTGTTTCAAAGTGACATTTGAGTCTACACTAAATATTTAGAATTCAACGTTCAAAAACCAAGAAACATTTAAAAATATTTTACACATTTTGCACAATTTTGACCACTTATTAATGTAAAAAAGATGTTTTTTTAATCTGCAGACTCATATAAACCCAGCATATTAGATACAGTAGATGTGGTTGAGTATAGACAGCACACATACCGCACAGACATAGCACTGAACCGCCCATCACACTGAGAACACCACAGCCCTGATGTTCACCTAACATTCAGCCAGCCCATAAAGCTGACAGACTGAGACAATACAGCCACTGGCGTCTGGGCTGGGATAATAGAGAATGGGCAGTAGCTGGCAGTAATATTGTTGGATAAATGATTATTGATTAGATAAAGGTTGAGATAATCATTAGCCTTTATCCATTTCACTCAGTATCTCTGACCTTTCTGCCTCTCTCTCTCCCTTCATACTGGAGTTATTCGTATGACGATTTGATCATCTGTGTCACACACACACGTTAGGTTTCTATGCTTTGTGGGGACTTTTCATGGACACAATGATTTCTACACTCTACAAACTGTATATTATGTATAACTGTATGTTATGTATAGTTATGTATAACTGTATATATACTGTATATATAATATCTTAACCTTCACCCTACCTTTAAACTTAACTATCACAGAAACCTTTATACATTAAAAAAAACATTTTAGTATGGGGACATATTTAGTAGGGGTCCGCTTACTGGTCCTCACAATGTAGGTCTGTGTGACTTTTACCATCCTTGTGGGGACATTTGGCCCTCACAATGGTAGAAAACAAGAACACACATTCACACACACACTCAGTATGAGTTGAAGATAGTGAGGAGAAGTGGGGTGAGAGAATATAAAGAGGATAAAATGACAAGTGTTTTACTGTTTGTGGGATTATATGTTTGGGCATTTGGGTTCTCTGTCTCTCTTTCTGTCCAGCAATGATACTGTATAGGGTCATATCAGTTATTGTATTGATTCAAGTCTTACATTCCTAACACTAGCATAGTTTCCTTAATTACACTTGAGTATGAATCTGAGAGAGAAGACTTGGATGCGATGCTAAAAGCAATTGACATACTCGCCAAAGCAAACAGATCCATAATAAATCCACTGGGGATACTATAACATCTTCTTTGTATCTATCGTATTGTATGTGTGTATTTATATGTGTGAAGGCACAAAACATAGCGTGATCTAATGGAATTATAAATAATATTCCAGAACATATTCTGTTTTAACCTATATAAGTACCCTAGCACTATAATTGCTGCTACAGTATAGAGTCAATGTATTGTGCTGACACGTTTATCAGATAAATATAGAGGGACATTGTGATGTCATCAGTAGCAGGGACAATGAGGATGTCATTTTGTGGGAGTGTTTTGGGCTCATTTTTATACAGTTTGAGGAATTTGATAACACGCTGTTGAGGAACAATTTGGAAATTGCCTAGACACACTCACACACCTAGTCACACAGCATATTAAAATTCTATTTACATTTTTTACTTGATTAATAAAACTGAATTTTAACAACAAACTTCATTTATTTGTTATTATCTGAATCAGTGTACATTAACTAAAATATTAACTAATAATAATATTGTATTTTTAATATTATATTATTGATTAACTATACATTAACTATAAAACGTTAATAGATGTTTTAATTTTACTGAAATACACAAAAAATACATTGCATGTGTATATACATTTAACCGTTTATTTTAAAGTGCTTGTTTGATACAGATGAGCGTAAAAGCTCTCGGCCTGCATTATAACACATTAGACTATAGTTCCTATGGCGGCTCTATTTATTGAATTACTCTGAATTTCCCTCTTAATAGCCAGTTAAGCAGCAGCAGACCCTGGCTAACATCTGGCAGCAATCAGCAGAGGAAATCCGCTTCTTTGCCTTTTGTTCTATTTATTCACAAACCCATGCTGGAATTGCAGTGTTTATTTAAAGTAATACTGCCCGTACAACTACTGTACAGAGAGACATTTGGACGTTTTTACACAGAATTACATTTCCTAAACAATTGTCGCTGACAATGCCTGTGGTTAAGCTGCATTGTGGGTTTGTGGGTTTAATGTTTTGCCTGAACAGAATTACAACTGGGCCCGAGTTTCAGCATTCTAGAGTGAGAGTATCAGACACAGGAAGCATTAAAAGCTCTACAGGAAGTGCTGTGATTTATCAGTTACCTCATAGAACAGAGAAATATTTACCTGTACGGTTGTCAGCTGTGGGGCTGAGTGACACACTTCTCACTGTGCTGTAGTGTATGAGGCAGTCTCACAACTGCTTTGTTTTATATGTAGTTCGGGGAGTGTGGATAAGAATGAAAATAGTTTCTCACACAAGACTTATGTGTGAGAAACACATATACTGTATACTGTATACTGTAGCAGCAATTATAGTGCTAGGGTACTTATATAGGTTAAAACAGAATATGTTCTGGAATATGTTCTGGAAGACTTATGACTTACGTTCTCAGAACACTGGCTAATATTCTCTAAAAGTTCTTTTATTGTTAAAAAAAGTTTTTGCAGTATGTTAGTAGAATTTTTTTTAAAGTATACATTATATATCAAAAATGTTAATACAACGTCTAAAAAAACAGGACATTTAGAATGTTCCAAGAACCTTCAAAATAACATTTTTAACATTTTTGTTAGTTAATAGAAAGTTCAGGAAACATTCTTAGAACCTAAAATTGTTAGCTGGGATAAGACATTTGATCAGAAAAGAACACATCGTACCTCAAAACAACTAATCCTTCCTTATATAGTTTTTGTAATGGATTACACAACGTCCTGTAATGGAAAACATTAATTCATAAATACTTTCAATCATTCTAAAGTGAAAAAAGACAATCCACTAGAAATGCCAAATCTGGTTTAGGTTTTATTAACACTTTATGAGTACAACAGTGACTTCGTAAAGGAAAAACGCACACACACTGATTCAGAACATTATGGAATAGAATTTCCCAGAAAAGCAACACATATGAATGTTTTTGACAGACAGGTCAGAGCCTTGGCTGCAGGAAAACATAACCAGTTCAAACGTTTCTTCATGGTGATAAAAACCATATGGATGTCAGTTACACAGCTTAAATAAGCATTTGCACAACTCACAGGCCAGCTCTGCACACCCGGCTGACTATGAAAATAATTAGTGCGTGTGCTGGAGCTCTTGTGGTGGCTAAGCTCACAGCTAACAACCCCCCGAAGAGCTTCTGTGTAAGCCCCCCCCCTCAAGGCCTGTGTGTATGGAGAGTCTAGAAGGACAAACACAACGTTGGCTTTTCAAGTAATGCTGCCATGACGTTTACTTATAGGGTAAATGGGGGAAAGAGTTTTGTAAATGAGAATCTCATGATAATTGTGTTTTATAGGTTTACATTTGCTTAACGGGGCGCAAGCAATAAATACACAGTGTGTGTGTGTGTGTGTGTGTGTGTGTGTGTGTGGAATTTTTCACTTCCGGTCCGTCTGTAAACATTGTGGACAGACAGGAAGTGAAATAGGCAGATCATCAGCTTCTGTGAAATGATACTGTAAGTTTCAAGAAATGTGTCCACACCCACCTAGACTCAAACACATACACACAAACACACGTTGGGTTTTCTTGTTTTATGGGGACATTCCACAGATATAATGTTTTTTATATTGTACAAACGGTTCCCCACACAAACCCTACCCATAAATCATCACAGAAAATCTCTGCTACTTTACATTTTCAAAAAGAGATCATTCTGTATAATTTATAAAGAGAAAATGTCCCCACAAAGGTCAAAATGTACTGCTATTACTATATTTGTGGGTATAGTACAATGCGAGTATTACTATACTTGTTGCTCCCTATAGCGTAGTGAATACAGGACCACACACACAAAGCATGTCCTTTTCATTGTTTTGTAATGTTAATATTTTATAATTAATTGTATGCATATGAAAAGCGTGTATAAATGTTACATATTAAACTAAAGTGAGTCTGCTGATTCAGATGAGCAGTTCTGTCATTTAACTTTCTTTCTCTTCTAGTCCATCAATTCTTGCTTTTATCATTCTGCAGTTCTGTAAATATTTCAGCTGGTCATCTGTGTGTGTGAGGTGTGATGGGTCGTTTTGTCAGGTAGGCCGCTGTAGTAAAGTGCAGCAGGGCTGTTAGACCATCAGAGGTGAAGCGAAGTGAGGGAACAGATGGAGGAGTGTTACTCTGATGGGATGTGAAAGCGAGAGAACGACAGAGACCGATAACTAATGTGCTTCCTGTGTTCTCCCCTCTTCCTTGTCATCTCTCCATTCCTGGATATGTGTCTGTGTGTGCCCAGTGATGGTAATGTGTGAGAGATGATGAAGATGATGATGATGTGTCTACTTGTGTGTGAAAGAGTAAAAAAGTGAGTGAGAGCGATGATGATGAGGAGAAGGAAATGAAAGGTGACTGAAACGTTCACTTAGCAGAGAGAATGATATTAACAGTGGCAGACACCTATCTATGCGTATCAGCGGCTCGCGTGCGCACGCTGTGGCTGCGTGTGCGTCTGTGTGTTTTCATGCATATGGTCCTCATGTGGAATTTCTCTCGATGTCTTTGATGAGCATGTTATTTGTGCACAAGTTTTTGGGGTGCAAGTGCGACCGATTCCAGTCTCTGTCATGGCGGAATGATCTGTTTATGGGAGTAAGGTGCTTGAATGTGAACTGTGTGAGTGTGAATGGTGTGATTGTGGATGTGAATTGTATGAATGTGATGCATTTTGACACTGACCTACATCCCAGATCACATACGAGTGTTATCCATCTCACTCCTCAGGAAGCCACTCTGTGGCATAAAGAGAAAACATGAAAAATAAACGTACATTTTATTGTGATTCGTACACCGTAAAAAGAGGTAGCATGAAATCGTTCCTTAATTCTATTTGGTCTTTCTTTTAAAAATTACTTCGTTTGTGCACCCTAAGGTAGTTAAGTGGATTCTGTCACATTAAATAATACTTTTGACTACAGCAAAATTAAGATTTTTTAAAACTTTTTTTAACAGTGCAGTGTTATGAAACTAAAAAAACTTATTATTATAACACAATTAAAATTAACGCAACAGAGAAAAAAAAAATATATATATTACAATATATAATGCCAAGTCACAGCAGGCTACACGTCTGCTAATCGTATGATATAAGAAACATAAAAATCTCTCCGTCTGTTTTGTCAGTAAAGGCATTAAGTCACCTCCCACTGGTTCTCCAATGATGTGCGGTGGTGTAAAATTGCTCTGCTGTGAGGTGTGTGGAGCTCTCTTACCTTCTCACATGATTTTAAAAATAGAGACAAAGAGGTCACAAAGCTGAATTAATGATATGATTATAGCGTCCACTTAATATTGGTTACCATGGAGCTGACTGTTCGTGGCTCACCATCCAAGTCTGAGAGGAGACTGACATCATGATGGAAGCCTTTATTTTTACTCACTCACTGAAAGGCAAAGCATTATAATTATGGATAGGAGTATTATGAACCATTCAAGGGTTGTCTTGCTTTTCCTGCATGTTTTATAGATGTATATGAAATAAAGTTGGTATGAGTATGTCTCAATCTGTAATGTATGTGGTTTTGAACGAATAAAAAGAATATGTTTAAATGAAACTTAAGAGATGCGTTTAATATGCTTTTCAGCTGCATATTATTGAGCTTAAAACATCCACCTTGTTAGTGTTATTCAGATTTAGTATGTTTATCTGATTTTTAGATAAAAATATTGGACAATTGGACAGATGGCATTTCCATTGGAACCTTTTGCCTTCACTAGTTCATTTTAAATGCTGTTTTAAAGTCCTGTGCTGTGACAAATGAATTTTTAAAAGTACAAATATTTCAAGTGGTCTCTCAATTAATTTAAGATTCATAAAAGCTGCATGCATAGTAATTAATAAAGAATTAGCAAAATAATGTTTTTAATGAAGTATGGCACCACAAGACACGTCAAAAGTATTTCAAGCATTCCCAAACATATGCCAAATCTACCCCGTACATTTCTGAGAGGGAGAAAGAAAAGGTTCAACTTTTCAGCACTGCAGGGAATAAATACCTCACATTAACCCCCAAATCACAAGCTTTTCTGTTTGAAAAACGACCTAATCAAAATGTAAAGCGCAACTCGCTTTTACAACTAAGTGCTTTTCCCCTTTCTCTCTGAAAAGCCTGGCCTCTGCCCAAGAGAAAGCTAGACTTTTATGTCCAACATTAAT
>JAZGTI010014584.1:0-14004 GCA_036877585.1 Botia kubotai
AACAGGTTTAGGTTTTAAGAACGTTTCCCTAACGTTTCCATTAAGTAACAAAAAGGTTAAAAATGTTATTTTAACAGTTCTAGGAACATTCAAAACATCAAGGTTTTTAGATGTAATGAAAAATACAAACCTTATACAGATTTTCTGTTAGTCTGTAATGTCATTAAAACGTTCCACTAACAACTTAAGAATAACGTTTTTGAGAACATTAGCCAATGTTCTGAGAACATTTCCTGTTAGTTGGATATACGTATATCATAAATAAAACACATGTAAATTTCACAAACCGACCAGCTAGTTACAGTCCAGTTGTCTTTCAGTACTAGCTAATTAACACGGTTTGACTTCAACACACTTTAGGAAAGCCAAACAAATGTGTGTTTCCTGGGGCACGTCAACAGCCGCTGACTCGCTCTCCTCCTATCAGCAGATTGACACATTAATGATTCATGAGAGTGCTGCTGGACTCCAGAGGGGGCCTGCACTCTTTTATCAATAATGTTCCTCTGATCCAGCGTTAGGCCAAATGCCATTTAGCTGTAATTTAAAGGGGTTTGCAGATCAAAAGAAATCCTGCAGTAGAACCCACAACACTGCAGGGCATACAATGAGCCCGGATTAGGGCCCATATGAGAAGACAAAGAGAGAGAGAGAGAGAGAAAGAGAGAGAGAGAGAGAGAGAGAGAGGAAGACAAGCAGTGTTTGGATGTAAACAGGTGGAGAAAGATCATATGCTGCATTGTTTCATATTGCACATTTGTTTCTGATTAACAAATCAGTTCTAACCTCACACAGTTTTCTCAACATTAGCCTGTGTGAGTACTTGATGTGCCCATGTTTTTGTGCCCACGTCAACAAAACTTATAGGTAACACACTTTCAGTGAGGCTAGCAATGGCAACCTAGCTTAAAAAAATAAAATCCCAACATAAAAATTTATGTTTTTTTATTCATTTTTTAACACCTTGTTGTGACAAGTGTATTTTTACAAATACTAAGACTCCATATAATCTTCAAATATGCGTTCATAAAACGCATGTACACAAATTTAAAACAGAATTGATGAAAGTATGAAGCTGGTCTGAAGAACGACTGGGAAGCGAGTATCACTGATAGAGTCGTGGGTTAGCTATCTACAACCATTTAATAACATTAATAATTAGTAACGTTTTTTATTATTGGCAGAGGAAACATCAATAGCCTTTTAAAGCAGTTCGGAAATGAAATCCATAAAGTAAATGTGCTGCTAAAAGGTTTCCTAATAACAGCACATATAGAATTCATTCACCATGCAGTTGTCACTACACAGTTTTATTATAATTTTGAATTAACACATGCATTTCCACGTCTACATATCTTCTAAGTTCATTACGTTAGCTGTTATATTTAATGGAAATTATGATAAGAGAACATTAATTGCATGGATCAATTACCTGTGTGCAGCGAACACAAGGTGACGTGTGATTGGTTCACCTGTACCGGGGATGCATTAGCATATCCGCCCAAAAAAGTTACCAAAAGAGTTTCCAAACATCACTAGCATAAGCACAATGCAGCATGTATGTGTGTATTGGTTGATTTTATTTGACCATAAAGACCCCTTTAAAAGTTCCATTAGCTTCAATTTATTCGATACCAAATCAAAGCGTAGTGAAATTTCCGATGGGTTTTTAATACAGTGATCGTTAGGGCTGGAGCTCATATAAATTGATGCAGACTGAACTAAGGTAGTTTCCGAAAGGTCTTAGATTTACTAGCCGAGATACCAGACTGCATTTGTATGTTATGTGTGACTCACGAGCCTCTGAGGTATTTCTTTGGTATTTCACATGTACATTTAAACATGTACTTTATACATTTAGCCCATGCGTTTATCCAAAGTGACATACTGTGCATCCTAAGGTGCAATACATTTGATTCGTTTATGTGTTCCCTAGAAATCGAACCTGTGATCTTGTCATGGCTAGCACCATGAACTAAAGGAACATTAAATAAAAAAAGCTTAATTTGAAAGCTAACAATAAATGTTATTGTTTTGAACAAGTACGGCTACAGGTGTTCCTGCAGCTCAGCTGGTAGAGCATTGCGTTAGCGGTGCAAAAGGTCAAGGGTTCAATTCTCAGGGAGCACATTTACTGGCAAAATGTATTACCTGGATGTACTGTAAGTTGCTTTGGATAAAAGCTTCTGCCAAATGTGTTAATGTGAATGTAACAAGTACATTGAAGATCAAAACATCTCCTTTCTTTACCCTGATTAGCAAAGGTAAGCTAATATTGTTTATAATTTGAACTGTCGGCCCAATTTCCTGGGAAATGTCAGTTTGGCTTCATTTGACTTTAATATGTAAGGAAAGTAGGTAAAGTGACCTGCTATTCTATGTTTGAAACAGAGATGGCGATAGAGAGACAAAAGTTAGAATTTAAGTTTTATAAATGTAAGTCACCTGCATGCCACAGTCACCCCTGCATTGAGGTTCCTAATCTTGTGGCCCTCGTCCAGGATGACGTAATGTCAGTCATACTTCTGAATGCAACCTTGCATAATGCATATGTACGAGTAGGAAGTGATGAGGATGCAACTATCTCGGGATGAGCTTCTCTTGTAAGTCAGAAACAGACACGGGCTCAGCTGCAGTCTAAAAACCCAACCCATCATAATCACACAACAATGTCTTTTTTGGCTGTTAATTAAATTGAGGAAACGTGATGGGTTGTCGGTATCAGGCCTCTGGCGATAGCTTCGTCATCAGAACGCCTGGTCTGCACGTCCGCTTCACATGAACGGTCTCAAGTGTGTTCCAATTACAGCTGTGCAAAGAGACTAACCTCTGTTCCCAACCCATCACTCCGGCCCACCCCCACACTTTTTTCCTCTGTAGCCAATTAATCAGGTACATGTGCTCTACAAGAACGTTAGTATCATTAGGTGCCAACGCTGCATAAATGTTGCTCTGTCTCTCTACAAGCTCTTGAGACCATCTCTCCACCTAGAGGGCAAAGCACGGACTGCCAGACAACAGGCCCCATTAATCACCGTGTCAGGCAGGATCGAGGAGGGGCAGAGAAGACCACTCACAGTAAACACTTGACTGCCGCCCCACAGCAGCTCCTGCTACCTTAGCTGTAATTAATTTAACATTTCCTTGGAGCCACTTCGACTCCGCACTAGGATATCTGCTGACAAGAAAAAATGTACAGACCAAAACGACACAGTTCATCTTAGTCTTGTTGTCGTGTTACTTCTTTATCTGTAAGAGTTTATGCACGAGTTGTCATGGACCAGTTGTTCCATTTTCTATCCCTCCAACTTCCAACGACCCTATAAATTCCCAAAGAACAAAATCCAGTCCTATCCTATGTTTTTACTGTCCAGTCCTGTTTCATGGTGACTTTGAGAAGGTACGTCCTCTGCATTAGCAGTTTGTGTCCATGGCGACAGAAATCATCTTTTTGCTGGTAAAGGAGCCAGTGTTGTGCAGAACAGCCACACGGAATGCAGTCTACCATGTGTGGAATTTTTTTACCCACTGATACATCGCTGTGGCTGGACACACAATTTCTGTGGGGCCCTGCCCAGCATACCTACAACAAACAGAAAATACAGTCACACTGGAGCAACTTTACACACTCTCTTTACTCATCTGGAAAAAAGTTTCTATTATGATGGTTGAAAATCACATCCTCACAGCAATCACTAAGTGGTCTAAATATATGTATATATGTATCTTCTGCGGAAGGCACAGGACCATCAAATATGTTCGTCCAATCATTGCATTCAGTCTGAATGCAATGATAGGATGTCCTACTTGCCTGTCAAACTATGTATGCATTCATGTGTTGGAGGAGGCGTGGTTTGGAGAGCACTCTAAACAGAGGGAGGGATCTTATGCTTTCAAAGTTTGGTGCCATTGCTAGCCTCTCGAATAATTGCCTCACCCTATCGTTAACAAATGTTACGACAGTGATTTTATCTCATGAGAGTATCACTAGTTCTTGAGTATATCTGCTTCCCATTTAGTGTTGAGAAAAACCTTCAAGTAATTCACCACTAACAAATCATATAAAACTAAATAAGTTTTCGAAATAGGTGGACCCAACTTATATTGGTCCACCAATCAGGTAATCCCACCAGTATTTTAACAATACAAAAAAATCGCACATCTTATTTAAAGTGATGAACCCTGTGAGCTGATGGGCCAGTTTTGTGTTTCCTCCCTATGTGAGAGTTCAATAAGGGAGCTGAACTGCCGAAATGCACTAAATGGCTATGGGGGTATTACAGTGTGATATGATATTCCGGATTGTGAAAGCCATTGATGTCGAGCAATAATTGAGTTTGCAAACAATCAATTTGCGGATGAACGACGCCAGACAGCTTACTGACCAGCGAGGAGGGCCCCCACCTCTCCGAAAAAGCAAAAAGGCTCTACTTAAATGTGTTTAATTACATGTTTCATGTTTAATATTCCACCCCCCCGCCCACCAACAAACAGTCTCTCTTTCATGTCACGTCCTTGTTTCTCCTTTGATGTCGCCACTAAGAGAATTAGAGGAATATCATAATTGAAACGTCTTCAATAATTCACACCAAACCTCTCTCCAATCCAGAGATCCAGCTGCTGAAATATTCATCACAAACGAGACTCTGAGTGTGGGAGGGGTGCTGATGTTTGTGTGTGTGTTTATAAGCAGTGATACAGATGAGACCAGTATGAGTCTGGTCATCCACCCAGTATGAGACTGGGTGGATGATGATGATGCATGAGCATGTTTATAAAAGATGGGGCATAAAAAAGCACAAAACTACAGGAAATACAGAGAGAATAATAATATGAAAAATCAGAGAATGAGAAAGGATTGAATGTAAAGTAAAATACAAAAAATACATAGTAATGTACAGCAATGCAAGTGTATGAACAAGAAGATTCCCTTGCCTGTAACTGGAGCCACGTGTTTTTAGTTTGCTATGGCTTAGTCCTGCCAGGAAAGCAATTATCTGGATCGTCTTGCCCAGCCCCGTCTGATCTCCCAGAATGCCTCCTGCCTGCTGGCAGTGCAGTTTCCCCATCCACCGGCCACCTGTCTGCTGATACCTGGACAACAGAAGCAAACATGTCGCACAAAACGCAGCCGCAGCACAAACACAAACACTGTGGCTGATGAATTAATCATAGGGCCATTATCCCTATTGATTCTGGATAAATGGGTCGTAAGTGTTGCCCAATTGATGTGCTGTAAAACACATCCACAAAACAATAGCAGAGTCCTCGCTTTCTAAGCTTAAAGTACTTCACCCCCCCTCACAGCACAGTCTGGATTTCGGCGCTCATAAAGTTAAAACACTGAAGGTACCTATTTATGTACGAACTATACAATTATATGTGAGTTTTTATTGATTTTATTGATTAGTTCCTAACGCTGTGATCTTTAGAGTGTATAATGTGTTTGTTTTATAAGCCATACTTAAAGAATTCCTTCCAGAGGAAACCAGGCATTTTAAATTCTTCATCGAACCCTGCGTCGCTCTCCTCCGACTCCTCCTCGCCAGCTTTTCTTTTTGCCTCTTTTTCCAGAAGTCCTTTTTTACCTTTTCCACTTCCTGGAGGAAGACAACAAGCATCACCATTTTATGTTCACAAAGCTTTAAATGATTTCCTCACAAAGAGGAAGTCTACAGTGAAAGCAATCAGCCAACACTATTAGCAGATACATTTCAGCAGGTACATTTTTAGCAGATGCATTTTAAATGTACAGGTTTTCTCTTCTGGTAAATTGACCACATGTGTTGATGACTCATCCTGCACTACACAGATTTTTATCCAATCAAATGCCTAATTGCTATTAAAACCCCCTTCAACTGACCAGCAAGTAGCACATCATTGTTCAGGGCTGTGAAATGGCTAAAACCTTTTGGCTATGTGCTTAAGAAAATAATGAAAACTGCTAAAACTGTATATACTTACACCCTACAACAGTTTATTTAATTTAGATAAAAAGAGAGCAGAAACATCACAAGTTGGATTTGACGTGACTGTCAAAAGTTATTTAAATACGTGAGAAATAAAACACATTTTCATATATATTATGAAATAAATTTTAGCCCAAAATTAAAGGATAAAGTCGCCGTTTGGAGTTTCAATGCAGGGCATCTGAAAAGGGCAACTGAAGGCACGTGTCACACAAATAACTCCACAGAATGTTTCCCACGCTGCTGATTTCACATGATGTTCATACTACTTGATTAACAAACCTACTGAAACTAAAGCCTACTGCTACTATATAAAGTCTGATTCTGTTAAAGATGTCTCCTATGGGAAACTTTACAGTACAAGATTAAGCTACAGGCAGGTACTGACAGTCCCTGGTGTCGGTTTTTAATATCCAAGCCAATACAGACAGACAAAAGCAGAAAAAATCGGAGAGACCTTCTTAAGCTCTCTGCCCATCACTATTGCAGGGCAGATTTAATTGACCCACTTCTGGCTTCAGGGAAAGCTACAGCATTTACTGGCAGTGTCGTCAGAAAAGCAAATTAAGATAATTGATACTGACAATTAGGTGTTAAGCTCCCCAAGAAAGGTACAGTGAGAAGAATGGAGCGATAAAAATCCATCTTCATTTGGGGCTCGCCCTGTCACTCCGCAATGAAACTGTTCCCTTTATTTTGGGCTTCCGAGACTGCACTTGTAATTAAGTCAAGACTAAGCGTTGGTTCAGTTAATTACGTTTTTCCTGTCCTCCACCACTCACCACCAGTGGCATTCAGAAAAATGTGGCTTTTTCATCATTTAAACCAACCACAGCGGACAGAGACCATGCCAACTCGATTTGTTTACTATAAATACCAACGCATAAATCCTGTTCGTTTAGCATTCGTTTATTTTCATGTTAACACTGGAATAAATACATGCATACCATAATGAGAAAACATGAATAGGTATGAAAGGGACAGCTGCCGGTCTCATCGGCGGATTAGGCTATCTGTTCCAGCATACATGCTAAGCAAAGTACGGTTGCTTGAGTCATTAACTCAACAGATGATTCTACGAATGGTCTGTGGCTGTAATGATTTTGACAGTTTAGGAAATGTATTTCTCAATTAGTGCTTAAATGATGGGATTCAGGCTGAATGTACCAAATCCTTTGCCTGTAACACTCGCTATCTTCATCATCTTTACATTACTCGACTTTTCCACCTTTCTGAGACTCCTCAAACTGACTGTTCAGCAAGATCACAAGGGTATACGATGCTCCAATATACTGCATTGATATATTAAGAACAGGTTCATAACCTATGGCAAAGCTTCTGCATAGGACCGCTCTTCACCTTTGTCATCCTCAATCAATAATTCTGCCTCAAGCTTATGGATATCTGCTCCATCAAGAACGGCCTGCAGTCTCTGATCTTTTTAGCTGCTTCTTCTGTAAAGCACAACAGGCTTCTAAATTGTTGTGATGCTGCAAAACACTCTACAGTCTTAACAGCTACAAGACCAGCATATTTTTATACATTACAAGCCACGACCTTACTTTAAAATATAACAGATTATAATAATTATATAATTAATAATTAAACCATCAAGGTATTTCAGTAACAGTAAACCTCATGCTGACAGCTTATATAAGGAAACACATTTAAAAGTTTAACGTCTTACTAAATAACCACATAAACTGATGACATTTGTACTGAGCAATCACAGCAACAGCCAAAAAACATACACAATTAATGAAGACTAATTCGATCTTAACATATAACACAACGCGATGAATCAAAACGCATAGGGTTTTTGGGCTATTTTATTATTTCCTTTGAAAAGCAGGAACAACCGCAACAGTGTGTTGTTTATAATATTGTCCTTTTGTTAACTGCTAATTTCTAGCTTCTTATTATTAATTTTCTTCTTAATTCTTATTATTTGCCCTCAGCCTGATCTAAGAGTGTGAAAAGCTCAACAACAATAAACAAACCTTCAGCACGACCAGACTCATTTATTTATTTAACTTGAAATCCAATAAAGTTTTGTTTTTATATGTTTCTAAAACATCAAGCACAAGAACTTCATACAATAACTGCATAAAGTACTGTGACGTAAGAAAGTTTAAAGCAATATTAATTGCTACCGACATGTCAAAATAAAAGTCCAAACCAGTCGCGCAGTAAAAGTCTAAAAATGGCAATATGGAGCAGGACGCTATGAGTCGGAGATTTTTACAAAATCATATAGCGCCCTCTTGAGTCAGAAGTGCAACATTTTTTTTACAAGAATTAAAATCGTAAAGTTTTAAAGTCAAGTGTGCACCCAAATACAACATAAGCATAAAATGAATGAATTAAAATACAAAATTGGAAAAAATATATCAAATATTAGAGACATATTAACTAATGCTGTTCATTTGTATTTTTTAAACGGTTTGTATTGTTAAAACGGTTGTATTTACCCTACAGTCCCGTTGCACATTTCACAATATTTTTGTAAGGGATTTATCACGTGTAAATGCGGTTTGAAATGATAAACTGAGCTTGTTCTACATATCCGAGTACATGTTGGCATTAGAATAAACGTATTACTGCCGAATCGACACAAGGTGGCGGAAGAGAGCAGCTTAAAACTTCCGTTCTGAGTACCATCATGTGTCCGGCCTGCAGGCGATATCTGACCTGTATTGTCAGATTTACAAACCAACTATGAAGTGTGAAACCACCCAATAACACAAGCAGGTAAGCAGACAATTAGAAAAGTACTTTTATATAACGCTTCATATGTGTGTTGTCCTCTTTTGTCACCTTCAGTGTTTCAGTTCAGTGGATGACACTTCAAAGCAAATGGCCAGGAAAAGATGCATTCCATAATATCCTGCACTTTATGTGCTCAGATACTTTTTCATAGCAGCCAAATCCAGTTGTTTTTAGACCTGCCTCTGGTTTCCTGTCAGAGGTTTTCTTCCATATGATGGTTTTACACAACCTCACTATTCCTTCTGAAAGCCTGAAGGAAGTCATGTTACATTTGTGGCACTGAGTCAACCTGGGATTACAAAGATACTATCTGATAACAATGTAGTGTTTGATTACTCTCTGCTAAATGAATTCCATTTTCTTTTACTCGCCATCATGTCGTATTCATCATCATATGGCACAAGTTAATTGTTTTCTATTTTAATTAACGTAACTTGGAAGTCTTTGAAGTCTTGGAACTGGAAAATTGGAAAATCAATTTTTTTTCAGTTGTAATTCTTGGAGTTTGTCCGGGATTGATTGTAATCTTGATTTAAGTTTTCCTACCACGCCGACGCCATGGAAGAACCATTTTTGGTTCCCTAAAGAACCATTCAGTCAAAGTTTCTTAAAAGTACCAATTACAAAACATTTCTCTTTTTGACATGAGAGAAATACAGTCCGGGCTTCAGTAATCAAAGGCTTTACTTTAGATTGTAAATACTGTGCATTGCTCGGCACCTGGAAAGTTTCAGTGGATCATTCTGAGTGTGTGAAATCTCAGGTTTGCTTGCCAAGCCTCCAGAGGATGTTATAAATTAGACTTGTCACCTCTTTCCCTTACTTTGTAGTTCTGACCCCTGAGGTTTAATGTTTGTGCCATTTTACGGATAATGTTACTTTGCGTAGCTTTAGATGATTATTAATATCAGTGTTGGTTTGAATAAACCTCAACTGAACTTTCAGCGAATCCTTCAGGAGTCTTAAAAACAGACACAGCCACGTCACTTAAACTATCAAGACAGCCCTGTATATTTTAAATAATTAGTTCCTAATGATCTGATATGATGTTTTGCTTATTCTCTGAATTAGTTTTCCACAATATAAACAGAAACTGGGCTAAACTACACAATCCATTTTAAAGAGTTTATTTACACTGCCTTTGAAAATAAACAGAGGATTTAATTAAGATCTTATCTGCGTTTCATGCAAGCGCATCTTAGCCAAACACTGAAATTAAAATGCATTATATTATGGCTTTTTTGTTGTTTGTACATTGTGTATTGACTTTTTGAAATGTCACATAGGTTTACACAGCAGAAATGAAAAGACTTTTATTCTATCGCCATAAGAAGCTAATGCTTGAATCTCACATTAGGTTTTCTAGTTACTCAGGTCTCCTGGCAACCTGAACTTCTGTAAAAGTGAGGAGAAAAAGCACTCACTCACTGCTGTACATTGTTCCTCTCTCTCTCTGTGTGTTCCTCTGAAGGTGGAAGGGTAATTAAAATATTTACACAGTGTGTACAGTGCATGAACTGGAGAAAGCTCAGAGGAGAGAGATAAACAGTGATGCTTGAATCGCTTCCAGTATAAGTCAGAACACGTAGCTCAGGGGGTGAACGGAAACATAGCAGGTGAGGAGAGCTTACTCAAATAAACTACAGCCACAAATTAATTGCATAAGCCATCTATCTATCTATCTATCTATCTATCTATCTATCTATCTATCTATCTTTCTTGCCTGTAGATTCCAGTCTATTATTGAATCGTATGTATGTCTGTCCGTCCGTCTATCCACCTTGCCTGTATTTAAGTCTATTATTGAAACAGATCTGTATATGTGTCTATCTGTGTAGTTGAAAACTGTAACTGGCTGCATTATGTATTATTGTTTCCATGTGGCACAACAACAGCACATACTACAGTTGGCTTCTTCCTCTCCTCCAATCCCCCGCAATCCCAATCCAGCAGTACTAAATCCTGCCCTTATTCCCACAGCAGTAGGGGAGATGGAGGACTAATATGTGATTTCTTTGAAGCAAATGCACCATAAGCCTCTTTTTACCTTGTGCCCACCATTATCACATAATGTGTGTGGAGGCCCACAAATTCCCAGTGATCTTTGCCACCACATTACCAAGGAAACGGAAGCATTGACCAGTTCCACTACAAAGCGAGCGAGGAACCATGTGTGTTCTGCCTTGGGTCTGCTCAACCCAATAACTGCACAGTTTTAGAGGTAATTAAATGGCAAACCCTGTCTGTGCCCCTTATATAAAGACTACTTGAGACTCTTAAGATATTTGAAAACCAAGGAATAGTTTGCGCTTAAGTATTGAGATACATCTGAGTCATTATATTTTAGGATGACTTTGTAGCATCTGAACAATTCCGTCAGGGCTTAAGTTTGGAATCTGTATCCAAGATTTCTGCAGAATCAGAATATGCTGCATTTACAACGTTCCACAGATCCCTTTTGTGTGTGTTTACTTTTTGTTTGTGTTTACTATTTGTGTGTTTTTACCATTATGTTTTCAGTTGTGAGTACTCTTAGTTCCGTTTATCACATCTTTTCATATTGAAATCCACTATTCCACCAAAATAGTGACTGGATTCTGTCTCGGCCTGGTTTTCCTTTATGTGCCTAATTTTGCACTTATTTTTATGTGCCCAAACTGATAATGTTCTAATAATGTGGAGTGATTTTTCAAATGATCTTGTTGATTTCCAGTAATGGGTTGTTTTATTCACTGGGGAAAATCTTTACTGTTAACAGTATTCAACATTGAGTTTCAATATTCAACCTTTTTCCTGACTGTACAATTGAATGTAGTGATTGTACACTTATCAACAGCTGTTCCTGCCACTGGCTGTACTTGTGTTAACATAAATTCTTCAGTTATTTCATCATAACATCTCTTATCAGTAGCACATGTCTTTTCCCTCGTTTGTTGGTGCTGGTAATAATCACTCAGTCTTCACTCAGTGCCGGGAGAGTCTGCAGAGAGCAGTTTGCCATGATTTTAAGGATGATAAATGGCTTGACTCTTTGCAGCATGTTTAGCTTGGATGAGCTGGTAGCATCTTCAACATTAGCCGAGTGGTGCTGGTTTAATGTACGTCTGTTAGTGATTTGGTCATTGAAAAGGTCTATTATATTCTCTTCTGATGCTTGAGTCCGAGGTGTTGATGGGCCATGAAGGTGTGGAGAATATAAACCCTGAGGTGTTTGTGTCAGACAGATTAACCTCTGTTTGAAAAGCTTTACTCGTCCACTGCTTGTGTGTCAGTCTGCTGATCTGTACAGGCTGTTTTTCAAACTGCCACAATCAAATCAGAACCTCAGCTGTGTAACAGCGCTGATGCAGTAGAGAATCTGTGAAACATGAGGGAAAGCAGCTGGAATTAAAGTACTGCTAAAGCAGATGAGGTTAAACTGTGTGTGTGTGTGTGTGTGTCATCCCAGCTAACAGGGAACATTCTCAAAACGTTGGTGTAATGTTCTCTAAAAGTGGCAACAGGCTACATTTGTAAATAAATCCGCTGCTGTTTTCCTTTCGAGTTTAAATGAAAATTTAATGAGGTTCATGTTACTCTGAATCAACTCAGAAAAACAGAACGCTTTACTAAAGATCCCCCCTGGACATGAGTATCTTTGCTCTGCATCAAATCAATTTCTGGTGCTTTGATCGCTTAAATGAGATCATTTTCATCGTAAACTTCGTAATTAGCAACTGAATGTGATTTTATTCACCGCCTCACACACACTGACTTGATTTCTTTGTTTTTCGACTAGATGATTCAGTTGTCATCCAAAGTTAAAAGGTTTCACATTTTAGCTCTTAAAGGTTGATTCTGGAAGTTTGTCTGTAAGACCGTCTCTATCTGTATTTGAATATTAATATTTTTATTAGCTTCTTCCTCTGTAAACACAAGCATGTGATACTAATGGGAAAACAAGTCCTCTCAACAATAAATAGGCTACATGTTACATTACAGTAGACTCGGGTAATTACAGGCTGTGCTATTACATTTATGGGGATAATTATGTTTTTTACAGTAAGCTAGAGCAATGGGCCTTCATGATTCAGAAGGCAATACAAAATGCTGATGTCTAAACAGCAGTGAAGGATTAGAGGAGATCATGGCCCTGATATTACCTTGCCCCTTTATTATCTCTAATGAGATAAACAGATGTGTGTGGCATTGTTTTTTAAAGCAGTGCGTGACCTATTCAGCGTTCCAATGGAGATCTCATCCCGCCATGCATACTGTACAGGAAATGTAGCTGTGGTAGCTTGCAACACAAAAGTATGAGGGTCTGATGCTCACATCCGTTTCGTAAAGAATGATGTTGTTTGGAAAACAAACTGATGCTGTGTCTTTGCAGCTTGAAGGCTTATGAAGAGGTCAACAGCTCAATAGTTTTTCTTTTTTATCTGACCCTAAAAATTTTAGGTTATAAGAACATTCCACTAATGTTTCCATTAAGGAACAAAAATGTTAAAAATGTTGTTTTGAATGTTCTAGAACGTTCTAAATGTCCAGTTTTTTAAACATTGTATTAGCATTATTGCTTGGTTATAAGAGTGTTATATAAACATTTTTAAATTCTGTAACATTTTAAAATGTTACATTTTAAAAGAACGTCTTTGATATATGATATATAATGTTAAAAACGTTCTTTGGAAATGTGCTTATTCTGTTGCAGTACTAACGTTACAGCAAGATGTTTTGAGTGAGAGAACTTTGAGAGTTTTAACTTTTAGAAAGTTAGCCAACGTTCTGAGAACTTTCCTTGTTAGCTGGATAGTTTGTTTTTGTCCAAAACAAAATGTTAACCCTGTGCTTTAAATAATTAGCCTATTGCATTGAACAAGGCCAGACCTGACGTTTCAATCAAGACTTTTATTCCCCAGAAGTTAGCGAGAAACTAGCATCTCAGGTCAAAGGAACTATCCACCCATAACATGTCGTGTCAGTCGATGGAGCCACTGTTATTTTCTAAAGTCTGGAAGAAACTGAAGGCTCACAGATTGACGGTCTGGCTCAGGTCAGAGTGCCCATGTGGGTCGTGAGGTTGCTGTTGTTTAGCTTGAGGTTGTGTCAGAGTGAACAGTCACCAGTCATGTACAGCAGGCCCTGACCCAGCTAACAGGAAATGTTCTGAAAGAGTTCTCAAAAAAACAAAAGCTCCAACGGTAATGTTAGTAAAACGTTTTCAACATTATATAATCATATATCAAAAACGTTATTCTGACGTGTTAGTGGAGCATTTTAAAAA
>JAZGTI010014586.1:0-14003 GCA_036877585.1 Botia kubotai
GAGCAGAACACATATATTGTGTTGTATGTGAACATTACAGGAACATACCAGAATTAAACATAAGCTGTAAGTGCAGGAACTGTGGTGTAGTGGTTCGCACACATGCTTCAGATATGTTTGGTCATTGTGCAGATGCAGGTTTGATCCAGTTATCCGCACTCTTCCCTATCATATTATGTTCTCTGTGTCTCCATTAATAAGTGTCAGCATGTCAGTTTGTAAATATTTTTTCTAAATATTTTTGACAGCATTTAATGACGAGCTGCTGCTCTCCCGCTCCATGTGATTGTAACTGTCTCAGAGGTACAACTGTAGGTGTTTGTAGGGCATGGTTTTTGACCATGTTTAATTAGCGACCGAGTCTGGTGGGATTTTAGAGAGGCCAGCATCACTTACACTTACAGCACCCTCATGTTCCTCATGATTCATGTTTCTCATGGCTAACCCGCAGGTGGAGGAGAATATGGTGAAGGTGCGTAACGCTGGCACTGAGCAGGACCTGGGCATCCAGTACAAAGCTCTGAAGCCTGAGGTGGACAAGCTGAACATGATGGCAGCCAAGAGGCAGCAGGTATAGTACAGCCACTCTTGGTACATCCGGTACTCTTCACCTGAAGAGATCTAGTTCATCTGGAGATGTACTGACATCAAATAGCATGGCATTTTCCACCCACATATGCAGCAAAGAGTGCTGTACGTCTGGTTAAAGATGAATAAGAGCATAAACAATCTTCTTAATGGCAGTTGGGGAGGGGAAAATAAAACTGGGTTGGTGCAGCTAGACTGTCAAAATCCATTAAAGTGATATACGAATTGGGTCTTTTTTTGGCTTATCCGGTTAAGCAGTAGTCAACAGTGATGGATTTCAGGATGAATTTTCCAGGTGAACTCACTGACTAATGGGATGAACAGTGTTTTACTATCGAGCAGGATTATAGTATCTTCACAATGCTAATTATTTTTTCAGTTCAATTGTGGAGTGGATCTGTTCATTTGATTTGTATTCAGTGTGATTTCACATCTCATGCTACACTGGGTCCTTCTGAGTTTATAATTTCTTGAATTCGTCGGCAGATGCTGTGCCTTTACTTCCGTGGTGTAAATTGCTCGGATATTAAATCTTTTTCCATCAACTCTTCTGTCTCTGCTCTGTATGGAATGAGGCATAACTCTTCTGTAATGACCGTCATTTAAGCTTGTTCTAATACCTAGTGCGCTACCTTGCTGGCTGCTTTAGGCATCATCCTAACAGTGTTCAATTAGAGCTCTGCACTGGGCGCTCGACTAGCAACTGATTACAATATTTTGATGTTAGCTTGTTGCTAAGGTAACAGATACTCTAAACTAAAAAAGGCATGCACGTTGGGTATTTATTACACATCGTACTTTTCCGAATTAAGTGAAATACTCCGTATTTACTTTCAACATTTTTGACCTGTCCGCAGTTATGGATTTGTTACTTCACTGACCTCCACTGCTTATGAAGGATTTTTTTTTTTTCTTATGAAGTATTCTGCATTATCTTTTACATACCTATCTTTTGAAAATGCGTTCTCAGTTGTATGGTGCTCTAAGACGCAAACTCTGTAGTTTTACACACCTTGTTTTACGCACCTGGGTTTTACAACAAAGCATTACAGTCAGGGGCTAGTCTTAATTTTAAGGAAGTGGCCATTTTTGCTTGTGCTTCACATAGACCATTTTTGGCTGTTGCACACTGTTGGGCTGTGCTTTAATGATCTAGTTATGAGCATGTGTTGACCCTTGGGGTGATAGAAGGCACCACTCTATCAACATGCTTCAGTGTCTTTGTTATGACAGGCCCATAATATCACCCTGAACTTTCCTCTTCACATAACAGGAGCTGAAGGACGTCCATCACAAAGACCAAATGGCAGCGGCCCGTGGCGTCCTGCAGAGGAATGTTCCAATGCTGTACACAGCCTCTCGTGCCTGCCTGCAGCACCCAGATGTGGCTGCCTACAAGGCCAACCGGGACCTCATCTACAAGCAGCTGCAGCACGCCGTCTCTGGCATATCTAACGCAGCCCAGGCTGCCAGCAGTGAGGACTCCGGCTTTTCCCAGCCTGGAGGAGGAGGAGAGCTCGCCTACGCCCTCAACAACTTTGATGTAAGTCAGTTAATTGGATGGCATTGGATGTCACAATGCTAGACCTGTTTCTCTAATCTAGACAGAAATAGCCATTTAATAAGTGAGTGGAGAATTGTCAGTCACCAGCACGGCTGCGGCTAAATTGTGAGAAGCTGCTTTCTTCTAATTGAAGGGAATTTGGTGTCTAAGTATTGTCATTTAAGGAACAGATTTTAGGCAGTGCACTGATTGTATTGTGACGGACCCCATACATAATGAACATAGAACAGGATTGTGACTCTGGTAAGAGTTTACTTTGTGTAAAGTGTATACACTTTTTATTACAGGGGTGAGTTGCAGAAAAAAGACACTTGATCCAGGTCTGGGAAATACAACAATTCAAAATTAATGGAAAAGGTTGCAATGAAGCATTATGAAATATACAATCCCTAGCAGACGTTAGGCATGGCTTAAGGTTTTGAAAAGCAGCAGTCGGTGTAATAGCCGAATCATTAATTCATCATTGAAGGCTGACCTTTTGTAACTTTTTAAACTTTAACAGTAAATGATAAGAGATTCACACCCAAATGAAACCTGTAGGCACAGGCAGCAATGTTTACCACTGAGCGTATGGTCTTGCAGAATGGTCAGGCTGTAGATACAAACATTTGATAAGATCTGCCTACGGTTTGTGTTGTGTTGAACACACAGAGTTGTGTTTTTGTAGCAGGGGTGAAGATGAGCATATTATGAGTGGGATCGAACTCCCACTGAAGCAGCATTTTACCAACAAAGAGCGGAAGAGCGGCGAGTTGTTGACAAATCCGGTATGATTGAGCCGTGTTGAGAAGACGGTAATCCTAGACTGAATCAGATTAAATTTGTATGTCCAAACAAAGCCGGGCTAGTGACCTCAAACAGTCTTTCACAAGTCTAAACTTGTGTTGCTGGGTTGAGTCAGATCATTACTGTGAGGGTTGACCCTCTGCACTGAAAGCTTATGAGAAATCATTTGCAAATTTGACTGTATAAGGAATGCAGTTATTTCCTGATGTGACTGTGGTTCTATACTGAAATCAGAGGCTCTAAATTTAATTTGAGGTTAAAGGTAGCATTGGATCATTAGCCATCCTTCATTTATTCGTGTCTTAGATTGTTTCCGGAATAAGATGCAAACCATTAGTCAAGCCGGTTTAGGTCTGTTGCACTCTCAACATTTTAAACAATCAGTTAGTGAAATAATATATTCAGATGATATGCATGAACTGTAATGTTGCCATAGAGATCTTATAAAAGAAAAAATTAGATTACAATGGCACTGGCAGTTTTCTTCTGAGTGAGTGTTTAAACACATTCCTTTTAAAATGAGTTCATTGAGAACAAGCAACCTTTACTTTGGAGTTACAGGCATTTCATTATTGTACCTGATAGACAAGAACTCTTTATTAAAAATCTACACTGATCTTAGTCTAGCTGGATTGCATCTTTCAGTTTTGTTTTGTCTGGACCAGGTGCCTTCAGAATGGCTAAGAAAAGAGCGTTTTAAAGAGATTTTAATGTTGATTTTATGATTTTAAGTTGCTGACACAAACAGAAAAACATGAGTACTGATTACGTGGTTGCTCTCAGTCAGTGTGCCAGTGAAATGCCCACGTACTGTTTGTGGCATATTGATGCATTTTGCCTATGTTGTGTTACGCAAATACCAGCCTACTCTGGGTTTGCCAAGTTCGTGGCATTAAAAGATATTCTAGAGTTTTGTTTTCAGATTGAGGCAGTTATATAAATGAGCTGCTGGTATCATTGTGAAAGATTTCCACCATACTCTTGTATGCTTTGAAAGTGTAATAAGTTTGTAGTCGCTTAAAGTATACAGCCCTGATTTAACGAACACTTTATACTGCCCGAGGATGCATTTATTAAAACATGATGTGCAAAACACTATTTTTATTTGCTTCTTTGAAACAGATGCTTTCAGTCATTAAATAATGATGAGAGAATGCTTAAGAGATTAGCGTAGTACTTAATTTAATTTTTAACATCCTTAATTAGAGCCTGTCTTTTAGTCTTGCTCATAGCAACAGCATTGAATGGGGGGGGCATTGGAAATGTACTGTACATCCAGGCAAAAGTTCTCTAAATTAGAAGAGTAAACAAAGTCAATGGAGGAGATGCATTCAGCATCCGCCTGTTAAATTTGCAGCAAATCATTCACCGCAGGTACTCGTCTCGGTCTCTTGTGGCGAGAGGGTTTGCTCATTATGATCTCTGTGCCTCGATTATCTGTTGAAAGATTTATCCCAATGGTGTCAGAACTGGTGTCACCCTGTTAAAGAGAGCATGGCAAATCAAATCGAACCCCCGTCACTCTGTTGTCTGGCCATTGATGTTTTCTTTTCACAGGGGTTCTCATCCTCAATCTGTTTTTTTTGCGACCTTTGTTGCTCAAAACCTTGGGTTGTTTGGTTTGGTTAGTTCAGGGACTCTTTAAAGAACTTGTGATGCTCTGTTTATGGAGCTCACAGGCTTTTGTGTCTTTTTGTTTTTTGTTTCCTCACCCTCTCGAGGTAAAACCACTTAGCGTTTTTCATCTTCCCAGTTGACTGCGAAAACATCTGGAAGTTTATAGATTAATGTAGATTCGTTAGTCATCGCGAGCTGTAGGTGTAGTTGGGTGAGTCAGGAACTCTGTGTACTCACTCGGTCCCCCCACCCCATCCATCTCTCGTTCCGTTTTACATGCTGCAATTATCCCCCGTCATTCTACAACAATGAACCGACTTTCTCTTTTCTGCTTCTGACTGCAGCCCTAAAAACATGGTTTGTCACGTTTGTCGATAGACTTTTCAAGACTGTCTTTCCCCTTTTGTTTATGCTCGGGGTTGGATTGCACAGCATCAGGCCTTATTGTAGTTGGCTGTACTCTTGTCTTTTCCTTTGAGCTCTAAACCATTAGGAAGTGACAATTTAATCATGTGAAGCCAGACTGTGGAATAGAGGGGGGGACAAAATTTAAAAAAAAAATCAACAAAATGAAATTGTATAGGTTTCTTTATATGATTACATATGGTTTTCTCCCCAGTACTTGGCTTCAAATTGAGTATTGGAAAGGAGCAATAAATCTAAACTCATTTAAATGAATTAGGAGGCTTCAAAAAGATGCATTTGTGGCAACCTAAGGCTAATGATGTAACGTAATGGTTAATTGTAAGTGAAGCAAATGTTCTGTTTTCTCCCCCTTTAGCTAATCAATACTCGGCACAAAGCATGCCAAGATTTCTCTCGGCTACAGCTCCATCCATACCAGCGCCTGCTAGAATTATCAGTACCCTCAGACCTCCATTATATTGATTGTGCTGTACAATGTGATTGGTCCAGTTTTTACTCCTGACCTTGCATGCGGTTTTTCAAGCAGACTTTTAAAAGCATGTATAAAACTCATCTCATTCGATCGATCAGCACGCAACTGAATTATCATTACTGTTTCTCTTTTTAATGATATCCAGTGATGATAAAACCTGTTATAGTCTTGTTTAAGGCGTTTTCAAAGATTAACTAACCTTGCGTAGCCATTGCCTTAATTTACTGATGCTTTTCAAAAGATTTTGGGTGTTCGGTTCTACAAATGCATCATTACCGTCACATTCGGAATGTATTTTGGGTTAAATAAAGCATGCCTTGAGATCCTGGGTTTGTTTTGTTATGATGTGTTCGTGTTGATTGCCCCTGTAGGCAACAGAATAAAAACATTCATTTTTTTTTAACACCAAGACCAATTTCCATAGTTCTTTTAAGACCACCATTGCGCTCTTGCCTCCCTGCTTATGCACGTTTAAAAACTCTTGGGATCTGTATCACATTAAATGCAACACAAAGCCGGTAAAGCATGCAAATGAGACACATCTGTGTGTAGTTGGGTGATACTATGTGCAGTATTCTTTTGCTGCAATCCTGGCTTTGGTGAGACTGTTAACAGTTGTTACCTAACACCTTTGTGTATTGTAACTGTACAGAGGTGAGGTGAGCTAGAGATCCTCTATTCTTAGTAATAGCATTTTTAACCAGCCAGACACCCTCACAAAGGAGATGCGTCCTCTGCCCAGCCAGATGGCATCTGTTTAAATAGAAGCAAAAAAAATCAGTGTGCGTGTGTGAGAACGAGATGCTTGGTACCTCAGATCATGTGCGTCTTTAATTTCCTGGTGACCATGCAGAAACTTCAGCACACATGCACATTTTCCATGCTGCTTCTTCCTGCTTAATTTGAAGCTGAGGCAAGTTTTACTGTAAGTTGGAGAGAGGGAGAGAGAGGGAGAGAGAGGGAGAGAGAGGGAGAGAGAGGGAGAGAGAGAGGGAGAGAGAGGGAGAGAGAGGGGCTTGTTGCCATGCCAACGTGACACGCAAGCAAAGGAGGTCAGATTAGATGAAGCTAATAAACTCAGATTTTAACAACTGAATTGTTTAATATTTTACTGCTTGTATGACATCAGACAGAGGGGCTCAAATTTCGGAAGATTGATTTTGTCTGTTGTGAGCTGTTCTGCCTATTCTTCCTAGGCAGCTATCGCATTTCTGGCATGTCAGTCACTCTTCGCATTTGTTTTAATTGCACCTGACGTTGACAAGTTTATTCTTCAAAATGAGGAGCGGCATCCTTAAGTGAATGCACCCAGCAGAATTGCTCAAAAGGGAAACTAGGGACATCATAAATGTCATCCCAGTTCAAGCAGGAAAAATAGCAGTGCTTTATATGCACAACTGCATTTTATTGCCTTAGGCTGAACTCAAATGGCTGTGCTGTTTAGGGTTAGTTGCTTCCTTAAAGACTCTCTTGTACTAACTGCAGGGTTTACTGAAGTCTCTTGAGTAATGTACAGCCCATGTAACTGTCTGGTGCACATTGGACACAAAAATGGAAGTTATCTTTGGGTAACGTCTGATTGGTTGGTTTAATAGTAAGAGTGCTTTTGAAAGGTATTCATAGTTTAGTTTGAAGTACTTGGTACCAATTAAACTAGATAACCATTAGCAGAAGCCTAACTATGAGATTACACAGCCCAAGTCTGGTAATTTACATAATCTGCAGTTAAACTTGATTTTTTTTGTTTCTTCTTTTTTGCTCTGTTACACAGAGCTCATTTTAAAATCCAGAGCACAGGCAAGTTAATGCAGCCCGTGATTGAGCAAACCCATTGGCTTCAAATTGCATCAGGGCCCCAGACCATCATCTCAGAACTTGTGAATTATTGATTTGTCCAGTTAATGAATATCATAGCCTGTGCCTCAGTGTTAGAAGAGACTGAGTCCAGAATTGTTCTCCCTGACCATGCAGCTCACAGAGATGCCCATTTAACTGTCAAACTCTTTTAAAGTCAAACATTTTGTATGTGAAAGTGTAAATCACACTTTTTTTGCTTTCACAAAGAAATGCTGAATGGTATTATCTGAATTGTGGAAAGTGCATAATCTTCATGTCTCTCTCCCCCTCCCTCTCTCTCTTTGTCTCTCTCTTTCTCTCTTTGGCCCCTGCAGAAGCAGATCATCGTTGACCCACTGAATTTCAGTGAGGAGAGGTTTCGCCCTTCTCTGGAGGAGCGTCTGGAGAGCATCATCAGTGGAGCCGCCCTCATGGCTGACTCCTCCTGCACTCGTGACGACCGACGCGAACGCATCGTGGCCGAGTGTAACTCTGTGCGCCAGGCGCTGCAGGATCTGCTCTCGGAGTACATGGGCAATGTAGGTGCACTTCAAATTCTGTTTTTTTTTATTTCCTGTTCCCCTCCCACCCCTGCAGTTACCGGCCCTTTTGACTCTCAGTTCCCTGAATGACAAGGGTAAATACCAACCTTCTACCTGAAACATGCACAGTCCTGCAGGGAGTTTTATTCCAGAGAGAATGCACACATCACGTTCTGTGGCTGTTGTTGTATATAAACCTCCAGTCTCAGTCACAATTTGTCCTGTGTTGACTGGTTTTTGAAGAGATGGGCTCGGTGCACACAAACTTCCTGCTGGGCTACTGATCTGTGCATTGAATTGTTTGACTGCTGTTGTTTTCAAATAATTCTAGTTTGCTCACCAGTATTGGTCTGTCCTCCCCATTTCATTTGTTTTTATTTTAACCTACCTGTTTATTATCCTGCAGTCACATTATTTTTTGCAGCGCCAGGCATGAGTGGTTTTTAAAATAGCAGTTGAAAGGAACTGTTATGCGCTCTACTCAGTGGGTGATGTATAGCTGTGGTCCGTTGGGTAAAAAACAAGACGTCTGCTGGCTTTGACAAATATGTCTGAATTTGACAGAATTGGGCACTTCCCTGGGTGTAAAGTGTACTAAAATTGCTGGTATTCAATTAAACAGATGTAATACATTTAGGGCTGTCAGTTTAAAATGCACAGTACACCAGTGCTGGGCTAATGTTCAGTAAAATGGAGCTGAACAATGTATTCACTCCACTCACAAGAATGATGTAATGCCTTTGAATTATCTTCATTTGTGGGTTTTTCTCAGCAAACACTGAGAGATGCCAGTGACATTAATTGCAATTAATTGCGTACATAATGAATTAGTTTAAACTCTTTGATTAATTGACAGCCTTAAATTACATTGCAAGAATGCGTAAGTTGCATTCATAATTCATGCTGTATTAAATTCCTACCAGGTTTCCCAGTGTCCACGGCAGGCTGATTTGTTCCTCTAGACACAAGACATTTAACGTCTGTGTGATCCAGCTGTCACTCTGTTTGCTTGTCTCCACCCCCCCACTGCATATCTCCATCAAAGCCACATCTTTGTTTAAACCAGTCTCTTTCCACAGCTTCATCCACGTTTTGTATTCAAGTGGATTTGCCTCCCTGTATCCAGTGATGGAACTAGCCAATCAGATTTGTTTGTTGTTTTGTGTGGTGATACTGCATCCAGTTCCATCTGTATTAGGGAACATCATGGAATCCAACAGTAGGGAATTATGAAGTTTGTTGTTAATATTGTATTGATAATAACAAGATCTCTCCAGTAATGTCTATCCCTTGAGGTGTCACATGGTAACAGCAGTGTGTGCAGAAGAAGGTGGTGTTGTGCCACATACACCACTGAAAATTATGTTCAGGGTAGGGGGGGCATCTTAAACGTGCCACTGACTATTAGTGTCATTCTTACAAAACATCAGGCAGCAGCAGGTCTCAGACACTGTCTGAAAGCGCAGTGTCATTCTCGACAACCCGAGCTGACACGCTCCAGATGGCTCATCGCAGGTTCTGCGTAACTCCAGACTGGGGTTCTGAGCAAGCGTCTCTGTCATTACCATCCATTTTTAACTCGGCCATGTGCTCTTCTGAAAACAGCAGTCTGATAACATCTAAGGCGTTTGGGATGGATAAGTCACGAGCATTCAATAAGTCATATTAAACATTCGATTTTCAGTGCCGTTTCAAGTGATCCTCGAAGAGCACTCATGCCTGGAATAGAAAATTCATAGCAGATTGATTCCAGCAGTGATGGTAATCACTAATATGCAGCTATCTGTGTAATAAGCTAGTCGTGTCATCCAACATTTGCTGTATTACCATGACCGCATGAGAAAGACTAACGTGATTGGACAGGACCTTAGAGAGCCACCCCTGCTGGAGGAGCCTTACGTAAAGAATTTCTCATGCGTTCCAATGTCTCAGCGCTGATAATGACACTGTCTTATGTCTCCAAAGTGATGTCTGTCTTTGTGAAAACACATGACCACTGTCCATGAAATGTGTTTCTGTCATTGCCTTACTGCTCATCCCCAGTGTTGGTTTATTTTAGCCGCAGATTCATCCAAGCAGCACCCGGCTTGTTTCCAAACAGGTTTTCTACTTGACTAAGCCTTTGCAGAGTGTCTGCCACAACACACAAAGCGTTGCTCCGTAGTCCTGATGCACAGCTAACATGACAAGGTGCTGGCTGCTCACTCGCCCTGACAGGAGAAATAGATGAGGAACATGATATGTCCATCTGTTGCGGCTTCCACAGCTCTGGAGCGTGTCCTCCTGCAGTCTGAATGCTTTGGTCAGCACTATATTTCATATCTGACACATTATCTTAATCTACTTTTTATCACTACACATCGTTTTGGGTATTGGTATAGCTAGGTAGATTTTAGATTAACATGGAAATAACGAATACAGGGTGCTGATTGCTTACTGTTTTAGGCACTGAGGTGGTGTTATGAATATAAATTATAATGCAGGCATCATTTTTTTTAAGATCATGTTTTTGTCTTAAGTTTTTGGCCATGTTGAGGAAAATTTAGCATTTTAACTAAGTGTATTAATTTTTAGTCAGGAAATACTGAATATTGAAATCGTCGTTTATAGTAGTCGTTTATAACATGAATTTGTTGGGTAAGTTTTTTAGGATGTCCATCAAAGCTAACAAAAATAGTTCCTCAATCTTACTTGCTCTCTTGTCCTGGCTAAATAGAGGAATGCGTAGTCCTGAATTCATTTTAAAGCTCTTACTGTGTTGTTAAATGAACTCTAAAGGCCTGCAATAATGCAGAGATTAAATTGGTGTCCTAAATTAATTTTTTTTAACCGTGTGATTTGTGCTGGAATAAAGGAACTGCATTGTTTGTAGTGACTATTTGATGGGACACATTGGCTCGACAGCATATGGGCTCTCCGTCACAGCTGTGGCTCTCTGTTATCAGAAGAGTTTTGCTTTTTAAAACCTTTTCTCTTTTTAGCTAGCAAGTGATGCATCCGTTCTACCCCATTTGCATATTATTTTGGACATTTCAGCAAATTGAAATGTAACAGCCATTAATTTATGTAACAATTTCAACATTAGAGGATTAAAGGCGATGTTTAAGTGTTTGAGTGTTTGACGCAACATTTTTTTGGTGAAAACCTGGTGATGCGTAAGGTTATGCAAATGCCTTAAACTGTTTGTGACCACTAAAAGAACACATTCTAAGAACGTGATTGGTGCACAGATTTTTGCTTATTACCCTGATTTCTTTTGCACGTTGCACTTTGTTAAAACAAACAGATGTGTTGTAAATGCGGTGAGGTTTTTAAATAAGGTTGAGTTTTGATGCATTAACTTGCTCATCATTTTTGCTTTTCCCCTTTAACCTGAAAATGCTTAAGGCAGAAAGCACTCTTCATTTGACGCTTGTCAAATAAATCAATTTTTAAATGAGTGGTTTGGTGGAATATATTTATTTTTTGACAGTCTTTTCTAAAAGAATTAAATAAGGTCTCGGGGTTAATCTGTAATTTCTGGAGCTATAGCCTCTGGCAGCAGCATAATATTAGAATTGTATGAAAAATTAATAAAATGGAATTGTTTACACCAGCTTTGTTTTAGGACAGTGTCAATGGAACAAGTGACGACTGACTGTTCTTGACATCTCTAAAGTTTCTCTAAAGTTGCTCAAATTAGCATGATTAGTTTTTGTCGTTTCATGTTTGTTTAATGCCCTTGGATTCACAAAAGAAGGTCCTTGCTTTGATTCGTGCCTCAGTTCCATATTTAAAATGAATTTGTGGAGCATACCCATAAAATAATCAAACCATCATAATTGATATAATCTTATGATGAATACTAACGTTTTAATCACCGTTATATGACCTGAATTTCAGAGGTTTGATTATCTTCGAGCAGAAACGGTGCAGAAACCGAAGAGACGCGTTGAATTATAATAGACTGCCGCGTCCAATTTTATCTGAGATTTTCAGAAGTGCTTTTCGGCGGTACAAAAATAGATCGTAATTATTTGCCGATTAGTGCAGAGATTGATCAGGCCTTTGTTAACGGGAAAAGATTTGTAATTGTTACAGCAGACCTCAAACCTAGTGCCCGGTCTGTGCTGTAACCCAAAGTCAGTCGATCAAGGGTTCGACTTAATAGTCCAACCCAGACTGATTAGCGGGATGATTAACAATGCAAAGCACAGCCAAATAAACAAGGCTCTCCAGTTTGCTGAGCACAAGCTCACCGTGTTGAGTGTTGGGGTTCAAGCACGTATTTAATTATTTCGTTCTCTCGTGACTACTTCACACGACATGTCTGTTCCGAAAGATTCTGCCGCATTTTATTAATAATACATTTCGGACCTGCAGACTCCAAAAAAACCTTGTTGTAAAGGCAATTGCACACAAGGAAATTTGGCAGTAATAAGGTTTGACGTGTCAAGCTTTTGACATTTTAAAATTCTTCAACTTGAAGTTAACCATTAGAAGAATCTGTAAAAAGACAGATGCAAGTTCCCTGTAATGTTTTTGAGGCATCCGTGGACTGATGGGGGGCGAGAGACCCATGTGCACACATCTCTTTCTCTCTTCTGTTCTCCGTTTCACATTTTCCTCTTTGCCGTGGGCATTTAGCAAGATTGACACTCGGTCCTGTTTCATGACAATTCCCTTTTGTGTTTAGAAGCCTCTTAACGTGAGCTGAGCCCCTTTTATCATGTCTTGTGTTCTTTCCTCAAAGAGTGCGCTTTTTATTTATTTTTGACTTCTCGTCCTCCCATTACCCTAGAATAATTCTCTTTTCTTATAAATAGAAATAACATTTGAACAGCAAGTGAGGATCATTACCATGTGACCTTCTCTGCTGCAGTTTTGTGCTTTAGATATGTAGTGTAGGGGCACCTGCTTGTTAAAGCTAAGTCTTAATGAGCCCTTGGCTAACCTGTTGGCTTCTGGTTTTCCCTAATATTTACCAGTGTTAATTAAGTTGAGAGTTCCTGGTCTGTTGCATCGTAACCATCTAAATGCATAATTAAAACAAATTACACCGCATGTGGTGCATCTAGGGGGTGCTTTTCTGTCTCTGAGGTTTTGGTTAAATTGGCAGCTCTCTGTAAATGGGCTGTCAGATGGTTTTCCCATACCTGGTCCTTGATCATTTAGCTGTTAAAGTCACTTCTTTCTTTTCAAGGAGATGGATGAGGTACATTTTAGCTTAAACAGGTTTAATTGCTTTCCTGTAACGCTTTCCTGTAGCTCAGTGGTTATAGCATGGCGTTAACAACGCCAAGGTCATGGGTTTGATCCCAGGGATTGCACATACTCAGAAACAATATATAGTATAATGCAATGTAAGTCGCTTTGGATAAAAGCGTCTGCCAAATGCATAAATGTACATGTAAATCGTACAAAACTTGATACAGTTTGTCCATTTCAAAGAAAAGCTTGCTCTCATTTTCTTTCTCTCTCTCTCTCTCTCATTTCTATTTTTTAGAGTAATACTATAACCACATGCATTTATATGCACATTGGCCTTAATATAGTAATTAGTCATAGAAACATGCAATATGTGAAGCACTGTAAAATAGCGTAACAAAAATAGTTTATGGTGATTGAATTTTTTTTTTTCATCTCGTGGATGAATTTGATCTGATTCTCATTTACCATTTAGTGTAGCAACATGTGTTGCATGCAGATTACTGCAGAAGCTGGTCTTGAGTCTAGAGCTGTCCTCACCTTTTCTAAGGTTAAAATACAAGCTGATAAAATGCATGTTTAGGGGGTGGAGGCGTGGCACTAGAAGGATTTATGCCCTGCTCTCTGCAGTCATCGCATTTACTGTAGCATTCTGGGAGAGGAATGGTGCGCGTGGGTGTGCTTGCGCGTGGGTGTGCTTGCGCGTGGGTGTGCTTGCAGAACTTCATTTAGGGTTAGAGTGCAATCACTTTATATTGTTTATAAGATGTGAAAAAAAAGTTAAAGTCTATGAAATCTATGGAATGTCTCCATTTAAGTAAATGTGTGTGCGTGAGCGTGCGTGTGGAAGAGAGAGAGAGAGAGAGAGAGAGAGTCCTGAGCCGCTGATGATTCCATTATTTTTATTCATCACTCTTATCCTTGTGGGTCTCAGACTGCTGCTGTCAGCTGCTGCAATGCTGTCAGCTGCTGCAATGTGGCATCA
>JAZGTI010014587.1:0-14003 GCA_036877585.1 Botia kubotai
CTTACCGTCTCTGTACTTGCAGGTGGAACCTGGCACAAAACTCTTCCCTGCTGTTTTTGCTAAAGCCACTTCTCCTAATGTCTTCCAGTTTGAGCTGGGTCGTATTAAGGTAAACCCGCTGCATCAGTTTGATTCTCTGTGGAAGATAATGACCAAATAAATCTGGAAAAAGTGTTTCTTTCAACCCAGCTGCAATATTTGCAAGCTTGCGAGAAAGTACTTTTTATTATCAGCTCTTTCTGCTGTGCCACTGATAATCATTTTAAACCTTGAATTCAGTATCTGCCATCTTAAAAGTTGCTGAATGTAGATTTAGTCTGGAAAACAGGATCAGTAGCAGATTTGTTGCTCGTGCTCTCATGTATCTTTGCAACTTATAATTTAAGCGTAATATTTAGTTTTCTATTAGCCTGCATTGAAATGTATTCTTAGTGTTTTTTACATGGGTCCTCTGTATAATAATATATACATTTAGCATATTTAGCATTTGCATTCAATTTCATACTTGTTTTCTCTTTCTGTGTTTTTTATGTACAAATAGTGCTTTTATGTTATATTATTGCTTTGTTTATCCTTTTAATTTTCATGCTTTTACCAGTTATTAGGAGCATTTAGGAAAGACTTTCATGGCCATTGTATTGATTTTCATGTGACATAAATATCTTTACCTGACACATCCTGTGTTTGTATGCTGGTGCTTGACTGTGTAGTTTCTGTAATTATGATAGATTAGAATGTGTTGTCTACTGTCCTCAGAATGTGATGCCGCTGTCAGCCGGGCTTTTTCAGAGCGACAGGAGAAATCCAAAGCCCCAGTGCCCCCCCAGGCTGCGCGTTCAGTACCTAACACCCACACGGTGGACCCGAGTACCTGACCACGCTCAACCTGTGGAGGTGACCCGTCTGGAGGACAGATTTGGCTGGAGAGCTCGTTTCACTCAGGTTCAACAGGTCATGACTCTTCACATCCCTGAGGACAGCAGGTCAGAGGTCACTTTGAGGTTTCAGTCTGCTTCAGAATCAGAATAGAAGGACAAAACGTCTGAATAACAGACTTGGTGACCTTCTCTTGCAGGTGTGTGGACATTCTAGAACTTTCTGAGCTTAACGACCTTCTGAAGTTCCATGATCACACTCTTCGTCTTTACGCTGCCCTCTCGGCCCATGGTAACACGCATGTAAGCCACGCCCTCTGCAGCCATGTGGACCAATCACAACTCTTGTTTGCCTTACAATGTTCTAGAATGCCAGGACACCTGCGGACAGGTTACTACAATCTCCTCATCAGTATCTACCTCAGTGCTCATGCGAGTGCCAGACAGGCCATGAATCATGAATATATTGTGCCCATGACTGAAACGCGGGCCATTTCACTCTATAAAAGCCACGGAAAAGTGCACAGTTTTCCAGGAACGGACTTCAGTACTTCCTTGTGGCCAAGAATGCGCTTCACGGCGCCTTGTTTCATCAGGGCCGACAAAATAGGTTTGATGGATGGAGATGAGGGCGTGGCTTTTTGGAGTGACTTGTGCCAAGACAGTCCAGAGATCCCACTGGATGTATTGAAAGCTGTTGTCATAGCGATGCTAAAGGAGGCAGTGACAGCAGTGGGCCAGTGTGTGAGGGATCCTGCAGGGGGCAGCATAGAGCTCCTCCTGGTCCCTCTGCTTGGTTTGCTGCACACACTTCTGCTGATGGGTGTGTATCGGGGGAAAGATCTGGAAGCAGTTTTTAATCTCATCCTGCCAGCCAGTTACATGACAGGAGTGTGTAGAGCAGAAGAGATGGATGAACTAGAAGAAAGTGATGGAGAAAGAGGGGAGTGGGACGATGATGTTCCTCAACAAAGTCTTCTTGAGATAAAGCTTCCAGAAGCAGTCAAATTGCAGGTAAGCGTATCTACAGTATCATCTCCATGTTACCATCACGTGACTCAAAGACATTTTTCTGTGAAATTGAATAGACAGTTTGTCTTGTTGATCTCATTATGCGCTTTCTTACCTAAATCTTATTTATTACTATATAATAGTTTCTTCTAACTTGCGTTTCCTGTTTGTCTTTCAGGTGTGTCACCTTCTGCAGTACCTGTGCGACTGCCAGGTGCGTCACAGAGTTGAGGCTGTGGTGGCCTTCTCAGCTGACTTTGTAGAACATCTCCAAGAAAACCAGCGTTTCCGGTACAATGAGGTCATGGATGCGCTCAACATGTCTGCTGCGCTCACAGCACGCAAGACCAAAGAGTTCCGTTCCCCACCTCAAGAACAGGTCAGAGGTCATAGGTTGGCGATTTTGTCCAGAAACATTTTTATGCTGGTTAAAAGCGCTTCACATACTGATATTATTCACTATGTAAAGTGGTCAAAATATACTTATATAAATAAATATCTTCTGTGGATGGACCAGGACAATAAAATGTGCGTTCTACTAATTGCTAGCCTCTCCAAAATTCCCTATCCTTAATTTAAGTGTCATAAGTGAAAATGACTTGGTTCAAGAAAACATGATGCTTCTTCCCTTCAGATCAACATGATGTTGAACTTCCGGGATGAGGGTCAGAAATGTCCATGCCCTGAGGAGATCCAAGATCTGCTATGGGAATTCCATCAGGATCTAATGAGTCACTGTGGTAAGCAGCCAATCACAAAGGGCTTTGCTTGGGGCACCCAATCAAATCAAACAGGCATCGTGAGCCGCATCCCTGAAAGATGCGTATCTTTTGGTTTATTTAATTCAGGAATTGAGACGGATAATGATGCAGATGAGAGTGATCTGATAATCAGGAATCACCTTCAAGGCCTAGTGGATAAAATTAATCGTTTCAAGAGGAGAATGTCAGGCCAGGTGGAGGAGATTGTCACCAAACCTGGTAGGAAAAACTGCATTCCATTCCACTCAATTGCCCTTTTGGTTTTCTGAAATGATCGTATTGGGATAATATTGTCATTCACACAGTGGTAAAGCTATATATGCTTTTCCAATTACACAGCAGATGAATTAAACTAAAACAGATCTCTCGCTTTATAGTCTCTTTGAAGCAGCTGATATCAGAGACTATGCTTGGCTGGGCCCAGGAGGGGTTGATAGAAGACCCGGTTCTGGTACATGCTGTGTTCAGCCTGCTGCATCAGCAGTATACTGGGCTGGGTGGCCAAATGTCCGAACCACTACAGAAGACTTACTGCATCCGTCAGAACTCTGTGGCGGATACGCTCAACCTCCAGTGGGCGCTAACACGCATTCGGTCGTTGCTTAGGGCCCGGATGGGTAAAGAAGAAGAGGAACTCATGATCAAAGGTTTAGGGTGAGAGAAGTTACTACAATATCCTATAAATAGTGAATATAGTGTCCTAAAGATGCTACATACTTGTCTATGTGAGACCACCACGAAACTCTACCATTGTTGATAGCTGACCTGAGGTTTTCAGTGTTTAAATGATCAGATGTGATTTTCGCATCCTTCGTTTAAGACATGAGACTTTTATTTTGTTTTGTGTAGTGACATCATGAACAATAAAGTGTTCTATCAGCACCCCAATCTCATGAGAGCGCTAGGGATGCACGAAACTGTCATGGAGGTGATGGTTAATGTCCTGGGTGCTCGAGAATCTAAGGTAATCATAACTTCAGATGTCATCGAGATATTGAATCATTATTGAATCCAATGTTGGATCAATTAGAATCTAATCATTTTGATTCATTTACTTCCTGGATAATTTATAGGTTTAGATGTTATCTAGGTTCTTCCAAATATCTGTGTTTAACTCTGACTCCTCTCTGGCCCCTTTAAGGAAATCTTGTTTCCTAATATGGTCGCCCATTGTTGTCGCTTCCTGTGTTACTTCTGTCGGATTAGCCGTCATAACCAGAAGGCCATGTTCGATCATCTCAGTTACCTGCTGGACAACAGCAATGTTGGACTAGGTATACAGTTTGACTTTATCACATGAAACAGAAATTTATTTAAAAAAAATTAATCCTAAAACTAGGCTTAATTCCAGTAGAATTTAATTTAGTAAAATCCCTTTTAATATGGTTTTGGCTCACCGAGTTTTAGTGTAATTTCAGTGCTTTGGTTTATAGACTGATTAAACTCATGAATAACATCAGCATGTGTTTAAGTTAATGAGGGCTGAGCTGTAGATGATACACAAGACTGAATGTGCTCGTCCCATCAGCTTCTCCTTCACTGAGAGGCTCAACACCTCTGGACGTGGCTGCTGCATCTGTCATGGACAACAATCAGCTGGCGCTTGCTCTTACAGAACCAGACCTGGAGAAAGTAAATCTCTCTCTCTCTCTCTCTTTTTCATGCATGCACACGCATACAGTCTCACTTCCTGTTTTAATCTCACTGGCCTCTGATTTATTAATGGGAGTGGTGTGTAACTCATCTCACACCTTGTGTTACGGACGAGAGTGATGACGTAAGGTGTGAGTGATTTCTAAGTGATCAGATTCACCAAGTGAACAATAAAATGAGCCAAAAATCCAATAGATGTCCATTAAAGGAGTGGCCGAGCCATATCTAGGGACCAGAGTATCATAGAGCCATTAAATAAACACCTAGCAGCTACTCAATATATACAGAATTCCACTGAGTGGTCATTTCAGTGATTCCATAGCAACACCCTGGCAACCACCCAAACGCCTTATCTTTAATGTTTTTATAAAATGTAAAGATCTAGATCTGTTCTTATGAAGGCTGTGATGTTTTGTGTGTTTATACAGGTGGTTCAGTATTTGGGAGCTTGTGGTTTGCGTAGCTGTGCTTTGTTGGTGTCTAAAGGCTACCCAGATATCGGTTGGAATCCCGTAGAAGGGGAACGCTACCTGGACTTTTTGCGATTCGCAGTGTTTTGTAACGGTAAAATCTATTTTAATTCTGAATTACTTTGAGAACAATCTATTCAAACAATGTTCAGCTAATGTCCATGACAGCCTTGATGCTGATAGTTGGTGTATTGGCAAGTTGTTTATGATTGGTTGATCCTTATAAAGGTGAGAGCGTGGAGGAGAACGCCTATGTGGTAGTCAGGCTCCTGATTCGCCGGCCTGAGTGCTTTGGCCCCGCCCTGCAGGGGGAGGGGGGAAACGGTCTCCTAGCGACAATGAAGGAAGCCATTAGCCTTTCTGAGCCAGATGGATGCAGTACACATAGTTCCAACAAAACTCTGTGAGCGTTACAGTTTTCATTTTCCTGTTTCTACTGTAAACTTCCTGTTTCACCCATAGGCTTCCTGTGTTTTTCCCATATATTTCCCATTGCTATTCCATATCCTTTGTGTTTTTTTTAAACATACTCCTTGCTTTTCCTATACCTTAAATGATGCTTTTAGTGACACGCTTAACGATGAAGATGATGATGTCATCCATATGGGACACGCCATAATGACCTTCTACTCAGCGCTCATCGATCTGTTGGCACGCTGTGCCCCTGAGACACATGTAAGTGTTCGGTAAACCCGCCGGGAGAGACAGATAAGCCTCGTAATGTGTTTTAAAGATTGAGTTGGAAACGGCTTATTGGTTTTATCTACTTTTTAAGGCGAAGCCAGCTTTCATTACAGGTTTCAAGGTTTACTAATGGATGTCTCCATTGTGTGTGTGGTCTGTAGCTCATAGAAGCAGGGAAAGGTGAGGCTGTCCGGATCAGGGCAATCTTGAGGTCTCTCATTCCCAGAGACGATCTGGAGGGAGTCATCAATATTCCTTTCAGTCTGCCAAATGTGAACACAGGTGTGTGTGTGTGTGTGTGTGTGTGTCGGTAAAGTCATGGTATGAACCCAGGGCTTTCAATGTTGGCTTAAAACTTGTGGGCCTAAGTTAAATATACTTTCATGACGTGACATTAGTCTTCTCTAGAATTTTGAATCGTCTTTCTAAACGCATTTGATTGTTAGAAACGGGGCTCGGGGTAACGAGAGAGTCTGATCTCAGTTTTTAAATAAACCTGGTAAATTTAGTTCGGAATTGCTGGCATGCTTGTGCTGAAGTTGGTTATTTTAAGTCTTAAAGTGATTAATTGGTAGTTGAAAATATTTTCTGCTCGTTATACTTAGACGGGCTCGTGATTGAGCCAGACATGGCGCAGATATTCTGTCCGGATCACAAAGCGGCCATGGTTGTGTTTCTGGATCGGGTTTATGGAGTTGAAGACCAGAAGGTCATGCTGCGTCTACTGGAGTATGGGTTCCTGCCTGACCTGCAAGCAGCTGTTAAGATGGATACTGTAAGAACAAACGTGACTTAAAGGAACAGTTCACTTAAGAATGAAATTCTGTTATTGGTTCCATTCTTTTTGATGAAATAATGAATGGGACCTGAGGCTGTTAAGCCATAAAGTATTGCTTATGACTTCCAAAACTCCTGAAGCCATTTCAAATGTTGAAACTTGCCACATCACGAATGGTGCAACTGAAACAAGGTGCAACGTGCCAAGTTAAAATAGGCACAGAAGTTTAATTTACTGGGTGTACTGTTCCTTTAAATGCATCGTTAGACAATCTCTTCGATCCCAATTTCTTATGTCTTCTCTTATGAGAAATGCATTTTCATCTCTCTCTCCCTTTCTCTCTCTCTCTGTAGACTGGGTTGGGTGATACAGACATGGCGCTGGCCCTCAATCGATATATCTGTGTGGCAGTACTGCCACTGCTGAGTAAATGCTCCTCTCTTCTGTGTGACTCCTCATCACTGCAGACCAGACCTGTGGATGGTCTCCTGCAGGGGGTGTACAGCCTCTCCAAAGCCAGTGGACTGACCAAGGCCCAGAAAGATGCCATCCAGGAATGTCTGTTGGTTGTGTGCGGGTGAGGATGTTTCTGTGTTGGTCTGTGTCTGTTCAAAACACATGAATGTGATTGGCGAGCCTACAAGAATAAATGTTTTGGGAAACTGCAAATAATAACAGACTATTGAAGCCTGAAGTCTTTGTGTCTTTGTTTGGTTGTCTTTTTGAAGTGACTTTAAGATCTGAAGCTTGCAAACAGTTTGTAGTTTTTCTAAACGTTCCTGAACATTTTTGTAGGGTCCACAACATGGGTTTTTGTTTGTATGAATCTTTGTTTGTTTATTTATGGCCCGTTGTTAACGTGTCTATCTATCTGTGCGTGTGCCCAACTTTGTTTCCACAGAAAGCTGAAGCCCTCCATGTTACAATCCCTGCTTCATAATCTTGTGTTTGACGTACCTCAACTATCAGAAAATTCCCGGATGCCACTGAAGGTCTAAACAAAAGAAACACAAGGAATCAAACATTCGATCATTCGATCAAACATTCAATGACAAAAACACTAAACAAAAATCTGAGGTAAATGTTGTCTCTGTCTTGCAGCTGTTGAGCAATCATTATGAGCAGAGCAGGAGCTACTACAGTGGAAGTGAAAGCTGGGGCAGCTGTGAGTGTGCCTCAGAAGAAGAGCTGTGTTTGACTAGACGGCTGTTTTGGGGCATATTTAGTGCTCTTGCCAAAAAGGTGAGTTGACATCAAATTACAAACAAATGCCAAACAGTGCTGTCCTACAGCAGACTACATAGCCTATACACTTCTCCTGAGAAAAAATTCCATCTAACCATTTTAGGTTGTAAGAACGTTTTTCTAATGTTTTCATTAGGTAACAAAAACATTAAAAATGTTATTTTGAATGTTCCACTAACAATTTATAATATATGAATAACTAATAGTCATAATATGATATATAGTGTTAAAAACGTTATACTAACATTACTGCAAGGGCGGTTTTCGATAACTTTGAGAGAATGTTGAGAGAACTTTTAGAGAATGTTAGCCAACATTCAGAGAATGTTTCCTGTTAGCTGGGTGGTTTATCATTTACTTAACTGTTTCAAAATTGGCTGTTTTTTTCAGTTTGTGTCTTTTTGATACAGTAGGCTGTTGTTTTATAACTTACAGAGCCCTTGTCAAGTGGTAGTTAAAATATAGTTTTATCATCCCATCCACAGTCTTATGATGTAGATCTGTTCAAGTTGGCTCTGGGTTGTCTGAGCGCGGTTGCCGGGGCGATACCTCCTGACCATGTTGACCCGAGCTGCACGGGTGGACGAGAGAGACACTCAGCGATGGATTCAGAGAGACGCTTTTGTCCTCGGCCCCTGGACACCTCAAAGTAAGAACGCTGTAGTTAAGGAGCGTCAACAAATCACAAATTCAGTCTGAAAGATTGAATAAGCTTTATATGTTATGTATGATTTCATAGGTAATAAAAAGTTTTTCCATTTGTTTATATAGCGTGACTATTCCTGAGGGGCTGGAGTTTGTGGTTAACAAATATGCAGAACACACGCATGAAAGATGGTCACTGGACAAGGTAAAGAGTTTCTTCAGTTCGATTTTGGTTTATTTAATTGCAGAAAAAATAATTTCAGTTATTAATTTATAATTACAGTAATTTCTGTTTTAATACAGTAATTTACAGTAATTATGTACAGTACAGTAATGTACAGTAATTTTTCTGTTGCTGATCTAAGATGTTGTGTCGAATGTTCCTCAGTTTGCTAACGGTTGGGTCCACGGAGATCAGCTTTCGGAGAGCACCAAAGTTCACCCGCTCCTCAAACCCTACAGAGCTCTATCTGAGAAGGTATCTAACCCTCCATCAGACACAACCCAGGCACACGCATCATAAGGAGAGCACTGTCATATTCATTTCAAAGCACAGTCACCTTTGCGAAGGCATTGCATGGAGCCGTCTCGGCTTGACTGACACTTTTGATGTGGCCTGTGCTTTAGGATAAAGAAGCTTATCGGGGTGCCATTAAAGAGACGGTGAAATGCATGCTGGTCTTGGGCTGGACCATTGAAAGAACGAAAGAGGGAGAGACGCAGGGCTTTCATAACCCCGCCAGGAGAATCTCACAGTCTGGTCAGGTAATGGGGATGAAGAAGCATGAATATCTGACGGACTGTGTGCGTGCTGTTGAGCTCTGACTGAGTTAACCTGTTTGTCCTGCAATACATATCAATGCAGGTTCCTTAAGCACAAACTGTGTTGATTTTTGAACTGTTCTCTATGACAAATACAACCGTGCTTGCCAAGAATGGATTAACATCTCTCAGAGGCATTTAAGATGCGTTTATTTAGAGATCACAGGATGCTTTCACAATAGACTGTGGATTTGACAAGGGTTTAACCCAAATGATGATTTTAAACCAGGTAAATGCTTCGTTTTCTATAGGGAGCGTAAGTTTACAGTTACATTTATGCTTTTGACAGACACTTTTATCCAAAGTGCCTTACAGTGGGATTCGAACCGACAACCTTTGCGCAGCTAACTCAATGCTGTGCCAGCTAAGCTACAAGAACGCTAATGTTGTTGTCTTTTATCTGCCAATAGTTGTCCTTTGAAGGGGCTTCCACATTCAGTCCTAAACCTGTGGACACCAGCAGTGTCACACTGACCTGGGATCAGTATGTAAGTTCAGCCTGAATGTAACTCCTTGAATTTTCTTTTTTGAAGTCTGTATTGTTGTTGTGATGATAAACTGTCAGATGAAGTATATGGGACACACAGAACGTTTAAACTTAAAAGGATAGATCCTATCTATCGTCCATCAAATTCATCCATCATTTACTTATCCTCATTTTATTCCCAAACTGTATGACTTTTTTTGCTTCTGAGGAACACATCAGAAGATATTTTAAAGTAACAAAAGTTGATAAACGAACAGTGGCCCATTGACTTTCATTGGACACAAAAGCACGGAGACATTTCTCAAAATATCATTTTGGGTGAACTGTCTCTTTAACTGCATTGTCAGGAGAGTATCAAGAACTATATTTATATCCATTTTTTAAAATATTATCATGTTAAAACATCCAGCAAAGGTCAAAAAGTAGATTGATCCATTAACAATTGATTACTGCTTTAACAGGTCACTTGCATGAAAAAAATAGCCTTTTTAATGGCTTTAATGTGACTTGGCTGTAGAACATATATTAGAGGTCATTTTTAGTAATTGGCTCGTACTGTACATTCAGTCACCAGCACTTTTCATTAACGCGATTAATAATAATAAAAAATGCCTTGATTACATGGCGGGTGTTGAAGGCCATGGCGGAGCAGCTGGCTGAGAATTATCATCACATCTGGGCTATGAGGAAACTGCAGGAGCTGGAGAATAAAGGTGGGTCACAGATCTGATTCTGTCAGTGATGATGCTACAAATTTCATTAGAGTTTGTGAATCCACCTGCGTCTTGCAGTGAACCAGCACGGTCTGTATGTATGAACATTCAAGAACATTAAAACAATGTTCCATTTGAGATTTTTTTTATTGTTAATTATATTGTTTAAAATGTTTTCACTAAGTTAGGGACAATGTAATGTAATCAGTAATAACAGCAGGTTTGTATCATTTATAAAAGTTTGTTTCGAGATAATAATTGGGCGGCTGATTATCAAAACCAATAAATGAAGACTGAGTTGAAATGATTTTACACATAGTGTTATGAGAGACATAAAACGGCCCAGACAAACAGATTAACAATCAGTATAAATAATGTTCCAGTGTCTTTTATGAGAAAAGTCTGGAACGTTCGATTGTGATTGGTCAATCGCAATAATTACTTAGCACAGGCGAAGGGCTAAAATGTTCTGTAGCAAATGTAATTCAATCTAATGCATTTTATTCTTTTATATAAGATGTTTAATGGTGCCGATTGTCTTAAAGCCAAATTGGCGCGCCTGGAATCGTAAGTGCTGAGAAAGTGGGTGCTGTAACTGTCTTTATCCAGGAGGGGGCAGTCACCCCCTGCTCGTACCCTATGACGCTCTGAGCATGAAGGATAAGAACCGAGTAGGAGAGAAAGCTCAAGATGTTCTCAAGTTCTTTCACATCAATGGGTTCTTGGTAAGAAGGTAAGGACCCTCTTGATGCTGAATACCAGACTAAACACAGTGCTTTTGAAGGGCCCGTTTCACGTTCATTGACCAGATTCTCACTGTGCAGGAACAGAAAGGTGGCAGATGTTGACTCTCCAGTGATCGCAAGCCGCTTCGCTTATGGTCTGCTTCAGCAAGCCCTGTGTCTCACAGAACAAGCCCAAGAACGCTTTCTGGAGCTGGGTTAGACGCATTCATCTATTCTCTGGTTTCCCCCAGTTAACAATTAACAAATGACCGGTTTAAAGAATGTTTCCTTGACGTTTACATTAAGTAACAAAAACCTCAATGTTATTTTGAAAATTTCTAGGAATGTTCAAAACATGTTGCATTAACCTTATTGCTTGTTTGTCAGAAAGTTATTTGAACAAACGTTCCACCAACAACTTTATAATATTATAATAATATTTTAAATATATACTTTTATTATTATTATTATTATTATCATAATATTCATATGATATAACGTTAAAAAAAGTTATACTAACATTGTGTTGTTATGAAAGTTGTTATGTATTATGTTATTTTAAAAGTTCTAGAAATGTTTAAAACGTCCAGTTTTTTAGACGTTTTATTGCTTGGTTATGAGAACGTTCTTCAAGCATTCACGTAACATTTTTAAAAGGTACATTAACAACCTAAGAATAACGTTTTCGATATATATAATATATACTAACTTTACTGTCCTACCCTTACTGAATTATGACATGTTTAAATCTGTTTAGTAATAATAATGTTGAAATGTAGATATTGTTCTGGTCCCTTAGAATCATTCCAGGCTGTCATTCCTGTTCACCACCTGCACGCCTGTGTTTATCTGGGCTTACACATTAGGCATTTACATTCTCAAAGTGACACAGCTCTCCTTTTGTTAATATAAATGGCCAGTAATTTCTATGTCTAGCCAGTCTCCAAGGGGTGTCAGTAGGTTAGTTGAACCCTCTATCATCATAAAATGAAAATAAAAAAAACAATTAAAAATAAAAAAACGTCTCTCATGACTTTCTCAGCCCTCTGTGTTTCCGAACCCATGTGATTTTCTTCCATGAATGAGATGCACATAAAATGTCTGCCTTTTGCTAATGGAATAACTGGTGTGTGTCGTTTCGTGTTTTGTAGAAGTTGCACAGGCTCGAGGGCAGATCGACATGGCTGAGAAAATATCCCACGAGCAACAGATTTTCTTCATTAAGGTCAGACATCATCCTCACCGTCCAGACATTTGGATCAGAAGCTTCCGTTGAAAGCCACGAGAATCAATCACAGTATAGCAGCTGAATAACTCTGTAAATACCTGCCTGATTTCATGTCCAGATACGGGCCATGCAGTGCATTTATCACAGATAAATGTGTGCTTTGCATATTAGGACAGTGTATTGTGTTCCCAGCTAACAATTTCAGGTTGTTAAAATGTTTCGGTAACGTTTCCATTAAGTAACAAAAGCGTTAATGTTATTTTGAAGGTTTTAAGAACCTCAGTTCTTATTTCAGTCAGTTGTACTTATTTTATTGCTTGGTTATAAGATTATTCAAACTTTTTTTAAGTTCTGTAATGTTTTTAAAAGGTTCCACCAACTACTTAGGAGTACAATAGTTGTATGATATAGCATTAGAAAAATGTTCCACCAACATTACTGCAAGAATGTTTTAATAACTTTGAGAGAACTTTCAGAGAACGCTGCTTGTTAGCCGGGTTGTGTTGAACAAACGTTTCATCTTGTGTAAAGCTTTGAGATGAACGTTTTGGGCAGTCGAACCGTAGCTGTCATGCTACATTTGCGTAAGTGCAAGTAATTACAGCTTCTGGCGTTTCTCTGTATAGATATCACTGAGGGTCATGTTACTGCAGATCTCTGATTGATTACTGATTGATTACACGTCATGTTCTGCTTTGCGTGATGGTATCTGCTGCTGTTCTGAGGCAATATTCTGCCTGCCAGTTAAAAGGCTTTCATTCCTACAGTCAGATCAATAAATGTGGACGACGGTTGCCCGACCTCCACAGAACCATCAGTCTCATTAATGTGCTCTAACAAGCCTGAAACCTCTCGCTGTATTATCTCAATGGAGTATTTGTGTGTGTGTGTTTCTGTGTGTTTTAGTCTGCATACATTTTCTTTCTCTTCTGTTCCAGATTGTATTGCCACTGGTAGATCAATACTTCAAAAGTCACTATCTCTACTTCCTGTCCACTACAACGTTCCCTCTTAAAGACTGTGTCCAGGCCTCCAATAAAGAAAGAGAGATGGTGACCAGGTAAGCGGCGAACGCACACTACTGTGAAGTGTGTGCACTTGTAAGTGTAAAAGAAACTAATTTGAATTTAATGGAAAAACGTGATTATTACGTTGAAACAGCTTGATTATACAATGTGTCAGTTCAGCTAAAAAAAGTTACAATAATGAGAATAAAGGATATTTTATTCAAGTTTTGTGGGATGTTGTTGCCTTTATGAGACAATGAATACAGTATGTGTAGATATGGGAATTAAATGGTTCCTGTTGTACTGCGGAATCTTCTGTGGTTGAATATGAACCAGTTCTTAATTGCCGGCTGCGTGTGTGCATGTGTTGTGTGTGTGCATGTGTTGTGTGTGTGTGTACGTGTGTGTGTGTGAGTCTCATGTATGAGACTGTTTCCACGTTCATCTTTCTACACTGTCATTATATATTTTCAGTTCCATCCGTCTCATTGTTTTCCATTCATTACCCTCATTTCTTCTCTTGCATTCTGTCTCTTGTTATTTTCTAGTTTATTCTGTAAACTCGGAGCTTTAGCCAGACGCAGAATCTCTCTGTTTGGTAAGAGTTGGTTTGGATGAGCTTTTTTTCTTTCTTTCTTTCTTTCTTTCTTTCTTTCTGTCTGTCTGTCTGTCTGTCTGTCTGTCTGTCTGTCTTTCTGTCTTTGTCTTTCTTTCTTTCTTTCTTTCTTTCTTTCTTTCTTTCTGTCTGTCTGTCTGTCTGTCTGTCTGTCTGTCTGTCTGTCTGTCTGTCTGTCTGTCTTTCTTTCTTTCTTTCTTTATCTCTCAATCTTTTTCTCTTTCCCTTCTTCTTCCCTCCTTCCTTTTGTTTTCTTTTCTTTCATTCTCTCGTTCTTTCCCTC
>JAZGTI010014589.1:0-14001 GCA_036877585.1 Botia kubotai
GTGGCTGAAGTTCGTGCTCAGTATGAGGACATCGCCAACCGCAGCCGTGCCGAGGCAGAGAGCTGGTACAAACAGAAGGTGGGTCAAGCACACAAATACTGAACTCATAATTTGCTCATAAAAACTCATACGAACATCATTTGTGGCTACACGAGTATTGATTTGTCTCAATATGTTACAGTTTGAGGAGATGCAGAGCTCTGCTGGTCAGTATGGTGATGATCTTCGCTCAACCAAGGCTGAGATTGCTGAGCTTAACCGCATGATCGCCCGCCTGCAGAACGAAATCGATGCCGTCAAGGGACAGGTATTGAATTGAAAGTTAAAACCTTAATAATTGATCCTCTGTTGTATTTCCAAAGCTCAATCGATATGCTACTGCTTTATTTAGCGTGCCAACCTGGAGGCCCAGATCGCTGAGGCTGAGGAGCGCGGAGAGCTGGCAGTGAAGGATGCTAAACAACGCATCAAGGAGCTTGAGGAAGCTCTTCAGAGGGCCAAGCAAGACATGGCCCGCCAAGTGCGCGAGTACCAGGAGCTCATGAACGTCAAACTCGCCCTGGACATTGAGATTGCCACCTACAGGAAGCTGCTGGAGGGAGAGGAGAGCAGGTAGGAAGAGTTGGAAGATAGTTTCTTTGATACACTATTCTACAAGCCTTTGGCTGGATGTTGACAAAGCCTTGATCTTCTTTACCTAGACTGTCCAGCGGTGGAGCTACCGCCACCATTCACGTGCAGCAGTCCTCCTCTGGAGGTGGTATGTCAATGTTCTTCCTCTCTACCCAAATCGGTCTACATTTAATGTTGAATGTGCATCTAAACCCACTCTCTTTGTCTTCCAGGTTTCGGTGCCGGTGGTGGATACGGTGGTGGATACGGTGGTGGATTTGGTGCCGGTGGCGGAGGCGGATACGGTGGTGGATTCGGTGCCGGTGGCGGAGGCGGATTCGGTGGTGGAAGCGGATTCGGTGGCGGAAGCGGATACGGTGGCGGCTCTTCCATCAGCAAAACCAGCAGCTTCACCGTCAGCAGTAAACGCCATTAAGGAAAAGCCCCCGACCCCCATCAGTTCCTCACCTTCTTTACCTGCAACTAGATCACTCTCAACCTTCTTACAACTCCAGCTAACTATGGTGCTGTATTCTAGCCAGACAGCTATCCCCTGTTAATGAGAAGATGAGGACAATAATTTCTTAAACGCAAAATAGGTTTTAGGTTGTTCTGTGAGTGGATGGTAGTTAACATGCATCTTGGTGCCACTGCCGTTTTCCAAATTTTCAACCCAGCTTTACTAAAATGACACAAGGAAGAATGTAATGGGAAATTTCTAGTCCCGGCCACTGAATTGTTTTGTTTCTGCACTGATATGTTTGGGGAAAGAGAGACTTACATCCACATAGAAACCACTGAAGCCAACCAGGTCCTCACAAGAGTCTCAGTATGACCACAAGCAGTACAATGGTTTCACTGAATCAGGGATTTGTTATACCGGTCCTGAAATTCCTGATTGGAAGTTTTGTGCTGTTACAAGCTGCTTGGTATATCTTATGACACTATGCAATGGCAGTAGTTTACATTTGTGCAAATATAAGTATTTGACTCTCAGCCACTAATGTTCAGGTACTGCAATTACAAGGCAGAACTGTTACAGCAAAAAACAGATATGATGGCATTTCTGTGGACCATCCCTCCCAAACCTTGTACTTGCTGAGCTGGAAGCTGAAAGCTCCATTTACTGTGTGGTAACTAATACCTTAAACTCTTCCCTGTATTCAAATCGCTTCCAGTGCGAATTTTACAGCGTCTCTGTTAGAAATGGTTCACTTGTGAAAACAAAACAAAACTGAAACCATGTTCAACCAGATTTATGTTGTATTGATTGACTTTGCAACAACTCTAAATCTAAATACAATATATCTGAGACCACAATTTTTGTCTTGTCTTGCGTTGTCTTTTGTTGTTTGGGTGCCTTCAAATGTTTACACTAATTATGTTTTCACAGTCATTTTGACATCATCTAACTGCATATTGCTTAAAATTAGACAATAGAACTAGCAATTATAAAATTATGAACACACAAAGATATTTTAGAAGAGTAAAACAGTTGGACAATAGAGTAAATTAAAGTCAATACAATAGCAGTATACTAATTTGTGTATTTATACTAAATTTATACCAATTTATACTAAATTGCGTTGGCCTAGTAGTTAAATAGCTGGATGATAATGATACAGGTCAATTTCACTAATAATTACTTAAGATCCCGCCTAACATTTAACATCAAGCATTCTTAATTCCATTATTTAAAAAATTGTTTAATTTTCTTTGAAATACATGAACATTGTCATTCTTTGACACTGTCATACAAAACAAATATACTGATTACATTTTTAAAAATAACTCAACTTCATTCAACTTCCACCATTCACCGACATCATCACCATTCATCAAAAACAGAATTTCTTGCGGTTGTCAAGACGACATATTTCTACACTTTATTTACCCTGATGGTAAACCATAAATGAAATTCCTTTGGCCTACGGTTGCTGAGGTAAGTAGTTCACATTGCTTTCAGGCTGTGCAGTATGGGCGTTGGTTGCCTCCGGGTCGCAAGGGTGTGTTAGAACTTCAGTCTCTTCTGTTGTGGCTCTAAATACACAAATATATATCATAATCGCTGCTCCAACTACAGTTGTGAAAACACCCGCAACAATGGGCACTGGATTCGGTGGATTGTATACTGTAAAAGATGAAGAGGATTGAACGTCAGTATGATACACACAGGCTCTTGTTTCTGTCATGAGCAAACATGTATTAAGAATGATAAATGATCTAAAAATATCTGATCGATAAAATGCTAGCGGTAAATGCTGTTTTTATTACCACACATAAACGTCCTTGATTTTACCTCACAGATATCACAGAAACAGGGTTCCTTAGAAATCATACTTGTCTGTGTAACAGCCCTAAGAAAAACGATTAATCTAACAGGCCCAAGCATGTTAGCCAATTGGAAAGCTTGGAGATACTCTACGGCAGCCCTTAGCAATGGTGTGAGTATGGGGCAGGATTATGTTGTTGAACAACACATTATTAAATTGTTAAAGTAGATGTTTTAGCAGTGACCATTTTTAAGGGCTTTCAAATAATTTTAAAAAAACATGTTTTATTAAACTACATTAAACTAGGGAAATCACAATTTGCTGGGAGAGCGCAGGGAGTGTTTTGAAAAAATGATCACCATCTGTTAACCTTTTATCTTGTTATTGTTACCTGTGGCTTTTCATAAGAAATTTTAAAAAACCATTACGCTGTTTTGAAGAAAACAGTTAAACCTTATATTATGTAAACTTCCTAAGAAATTTCCAAGTATTCAAGTATAGGAAAATTCTTAGGAACTCATTATAATTTATCCTAAGAATTTTGTAATATTCATTTTCGTGACACTCTGCCCCCCTCGTTTATTAATGCTCCTCTGTTGTCACGTTTTTATATGTACGAGTTTACGCTACAAGCACTAAGTAGCAGCTCAATACTGACCCCTGGTGTTTATTTTAAATAGTCTGCGTTACATATCGATTACAGTAGAACAGCATTATTAGATAAAATTGAAAAATGTGCTGAATGTACTGAAACTATGACTAGTAGTAAACTAGTAACTCATAGTAGGTGTGATGCATGACAGATCGATAACTTTTAGGCACTCACTGTAAATGAAGACTGAATTGCTGGGATGCGACAGGATTGTCCCATCATATTGGAATACACAATCATACTCTCCTTCAGGCACTGGGGCGTATATTGTTATATATGTGCTGCTGTTTGACCCCTGGTAACGGTCTGTCTTAACATTACCATTGTGTCTGTAGAGCATCTAAACAGACAGGAAAGAAGTACTGTTGTATGTATGATATCATTATTTACAGCATTAATACAAAAATGGGTACTTTCCAGGTAACAATTTTAGGTTGTAAGAACGTTATCCACAAATGTTATTTTAAACGTTGTAGGAACAATGTTTTATTAATAGAGGTTTTATTAATGTTATTGCATGGTTATAATATGTTATTCAAACTTTGTAAATTCCTTTACGTTTTTAAAACGTAAGTTCCTTTACGTTTTAATGTTAAAAAAACCATTGAACTAACGTTACTGCAGGAACGTTTTTGAGAATGTCAGACAACATTCTGAGGACGTTCCCTGTTAGTTGGGTAATAGTGTATAATAGTGTTTGACCGGGGTGAATTACATATCCATGTGATGTTAGATACGGTGAGTTGAAATAACAGGAGATATCCACAGACTGTTTGTCAGTGACATACAGTTTGGATACAGGGCCACGTGCATCCACTGTTAGCTGAGGAGAAGGCAACGCATCTGGCAAATGAAGAGTTAGAGCGCATTTATTAAAACGCTTGAGCCAATGAGAAAAATTAAAACAATTTCTGTACATACAGTATAATTAAAGTGACATTGTGATCAATCTGCATAATTATTCTTATTTACGGTATGACTGTTCTCTGTCTCACCTGAGCAAACTATGAGGAGTGTATGGTCTCTGCAGTACTGAAGATCATCCATTGGGCAATCTTTGATTTTTGCTTCATTCCCATTGCATCTAACCCCCCCAGTTGAGGGCCCGCCCACCCTGTTGTCTATAACCCTCTGCCATCCCAGCGCATTCCCGCATCCCAACTCCCTGCATGCGACTGCAGCAGTAGCAGCTGCAGATGAATACATATCAGTAGCGACTTCCTTCTGACAAACTGGTTGCCATTTGTCTCTGACCTTGATGTTCAGATTTCCCAGACAGCCCCATCCTCGATCATTTCTCCAGAGTTGAACTGGAAGTTCCTCTAAAAACAGTGGAAACGACATACAATGGCTTTAGAAAATATATTTGTGCAAGGCTAAAGGAAAATAAGACCACTTATGAGATGTTAAATATCATATTTTGTCCTTGAAAGAAATGAATTGAAATCAAATCAAATACATCATTTATGAAAAAACCCACATCGGTTTTCTTACATATGTTACTTATGGAGTTTTAGAAGGGATCTCAATGTAAACTTGCAATCCGTAAATGATGCCTCTCTGTCGCCCTCTCTGTTTAAAACCTAAAATTGCAGGATGCTCACGGAATTAATTACTTCACGTGTATGACGAGTTTAAATTGTAAACAACTGCTTTAAGAAGAAGCTACAAATACTGCACCATCTACAGTACCCGGACATGCGATATAGTGGTCTGAGCTTCTTCTTTCTACACACGGATGTTTATCGCGTAATCGGACCCAGCAGCTCAAATTATAAATCATTATTATAAACGAAACGTTGCGAATCGGGTCGAGGTAAGGAAACTGCTGAACACCGATCTGTTGTGTACTTGCTCAATAACTGATTTTTGTTCATTTTTAACCAAAAAAGTTACCCGTTGCAGGTTTAAACGTAAGAACTAAACTAATGAAAACATACATGCAAACTCATACGTTCACAAACATACAAGGAAATGCATTGCTTTCCCGTACCTGGAATGGCTGCTTCAAAATTAGACCGCTGTGATTTTAAAGCTTTTCCGTTGTACAGCATCTCCATGGTGCAGACATACTCTACTGCGATGTGTGCATTCCACTGTCTTACAAAGATCATATTGTTTGTACCTGTGAGATTTAGTGAACCTAGGGGAATCAGGGTGCTGTTAGGGGTAACAGGCAGGGTACGGTAATACAAACTCAGTGAGAAGTTAGCTGCTGGACCAGCAGTTGATTCACAGTTTGCAGTGTAATTGCCACCCACAGCAAAAAGTCTGGGACTCAAAGTCACACGTGGAGGTGGGAGGGATGCTGGTAGAACAAAACGGAGAAGATATAAGAGTGACTTTTCAGGAGACAAACAAACTAGCAAAGAAATATTTGTCATTCACATAAACTTCATTGCTTACATATGACTAATTTAACAGGGTTGCTGAATCCAGATATCTGCTCATTGCGGGTGGATTTATACCAGCACACTACATCCCCCTCTGTGACAGGTTGAGGGGTAATGGTGAAGACGAGCGGAGTGGAATATCTGATGACCTCAGAGGTCACCCAGTGTTCTGTGGTCGCTGGGTTCTGTGATGGGCTTTCAAGCTTGCCAATGAACATGATTATAGGAAATGGAGCGCTGGATGCAACACATTCAACACCTACTTTAGTGTAAAGCTGAATGTCGCTTTCATTAACATTGTGTGTAAAACGGAGTGCAGGAGCTGGAGGAGGAGCTGGAGAGACAGAATAACAGATAAAGGAGAAGAGCAGATAAGATAATTAATGACAGCAGTATCAGCCCAGGAAATATACACTAACAAACAAATCTGTTGGTTTTTAAAATGTTCTGCATTATCTGGGATTTTATGTTAACGTAAATTATATGGTTGAACTTTATAATAGTCAAATCATACATTTGATTAGCATAAACTTGGGACTAGAACAAAACTGCTGTTATAAGGGTTCATTTCCAGACATACTAATAAGTCTGATCCTTTGATTCAGGCAGTGGCAATATCACAGCATTGAGAGTCATTATGGAACAAGGGCACAGAAAATAAAAAGAATAACACAATTGGTCCACATGATTCTACAGCGTGATAATATAAATAAATTTAGCGTGCTGTCCATTTTGGAGAGTCAAGCACAGAATTATGCTTGAGCTTTAAGACACCCAAGACGAATGTTAAGAAAAAAAATAGTCACCAGATTAAAGTGGCAATCTGTAACTTTTGCCTCTCTGTCGCCATTTCTATTTGAAACATAAAATTGCAGGTTATTTTACACACTTTCCTTTTAAATGAAGCCAAACTTCCCGGAAAATCTGAGCTGACAGCTCAAATTATAAATTTGTTGCTGTTGGTAGGTAGTTACATCTTGTTGAACACTGAGCCGTAATGTATTTTTGTAATGTGCTACAAGTATCATTTTTGTTCATTTTAACCCCAAAAAGTTACGGAATGCAGCTTTAAGGTGACAGCATTAAATAAACAAGCTCTTACCCTGGGACCATGTGTTTCGCACATACATCATCCAGCACACAACAGCTAATACTGTGAGGAAAGAAGAGTGATTTCAACAGTATTCTTTCCCCAATTAAAGTACATTAAATGTGCATGATTCTTTACTCAATACATAAGCCTGTTCTCTCCAGGTAAATGGAAATACAATACAAAACAATTTGTTGTACTGTATATTTAGATAAAATATAGTGTATTTAACAGCAAACTCTAATCCATATCTTTTGCATTCACGTTTTGAAGTGTGTACATTCACTACTCTCTACTCGTAATGTGAATGTGTGTAATTTGAATTATATCTTCTTGCTACTAGTTATTATATCTTACTGCTACTAGTTAGTTATGGTTAACTTTCCAACACTGAGAAGGCCACATTAGGTAAAGATAATTGTTTTAACCTACTATTGTTTTGAGAAGACCACATTAGGTTAAAATGATAAGGTTTATTCTGTTTCCAGAGAGATCCTAAATGATTTATATTTTTAAGAGAATAAATATACTACAATATTGTGAGTATATTGCGCTTGTTTACAGTGTATACAATCTATTCAGTTTAAAATAACCACATACCTCTTCTGTTGGAGAAAGTCATGATGATGAGACTGTGACACGTTCACGTGAAACTAGAACTAAAATGTGGAGCAGAAATACCCCTCTGGTGAAACACTGTGGGGGTAACTTCCTGTTTGTTAAGCAACTAACAGGAAGTTCATTGTCCCACCAGAAATCATTTATGCAGTTACATTATTGCTAAATAAGTCAAATGCATTTGAAACATTTCTTATTTCTTTGGTTTATTTCTCTGCCCATGTTTATATAATCCTGGCCACTACGAGTCACTAGGTCAATGAAAAGGATATAACATGTTTTAGAAGCTACCATCTCAAATTTAGCCTGCGGACTCTGCTTGGCCTGAGTGACCTTGCCGGACCTCTAATCCAGCATGGCTTAACTGGTGACTGTTGCATAACTGTAAAAGAGCAGATTACGGACAATTCCCTATAGTGCTGTCACAGGTGAGAAAGCGAGAGACTGTGTACTACAGGATACATAATTTATTAAATCATTTACAGAATCTTACCATGGATTTTGCATTGTTACATAAATGATTTTACCAGTAGTGAATACATACATGTGGCAGCCATTATAATGACTCAATTGTGTGATTTTACTCTGTTCCTGTTTTTTCTGTGGTTTTGTAAATTTAACAGCAACAGCAACAGAAAACAGCAACTTTCTGCATAATAATAAATGCAAACATTTCAGCTTGTCCACGTGCATTAACATAACATTGTTACCGTACCTCATGCAGCAGTGGTCAAAAAGCATTTAAAGTCGTGTATGTCAACTTAGAGATATTAATTCAAAGTAATTAAATTACCACTGACCCTAATGCTTGTCGACAAACAATAGGTCATTTGATTGGAGATTTCTATCTTTTTGGATAGCATAAAATCATTAAACCTAGATTGACTCTGTTCTATGAAGTCTTTTTCAGATATGTAAAATGGGGATGATGTGCTTTTTATTAGGTAATTTCTTTAAGTATTTTATGATGCACTACAAATAATCAAACGTGGGTAGTAAATATAAATTTAAAATGTTTATAGCTATGCAACTCAGGTCTTGGTGAAGTTTTGTAGATGCAGCATTCATTCAGAAATCATTCTAATTGAAACAGACAATAACCACTTAAATTTCTGTGCCGCTAATGGCACGCCACAGAATTGCAATGCTATGATTTGCAATAATGATAGGAAGCAGTTGAATAAGACAGGAATGCACTACTGAGGTTTCAGAATGCACTTCCTCTTTTCTTTTTTGTCTGTTATTCACTGCATTGCTTCAAAGGTTCCATCAATAAGGATTTCCCCACATGTCGTTATATTGAGGACCTCTGTAAGCTCACTTAGATTCTGAGCTCCGTCTGACCACATCAATCCTCGCGTTTCTTCCTTTTCTCCTTGTCTTTGCGTTTCTTTTCTTTCTCGTCCTTGTCTTTCATTGCTTTCTTCTCTTTCTTCTTCTCGATTTTGGCTTCTTTGTACTTCCACTTCGGAGGTTCCAAATAACCCTTCTGTGTTTTGTTTTTCTTCTGTTTTTTAGGGGTGGGCTCGGAAGATTTAGTGACCCTGATCTGTGGAACACAGCCCGAGGGGAACACGCTGTTGCGTCTTGATGCTACGCTACGAGGTATGAAGCTTCGCATGCCAGACTGAGCGATAGACAGCACGCTGCCTCGCCTCTGCGTGTCAACGCAGCAGGACACAGATTTGGCTGAGTGAACAGATGGGGAAATAGATATGATGGAGTCATTTCGATGGCAAAGTGAACCCTCCTCCAGTTGTTTCTCTGAGTGCTTCTGCATCAGCTCAGCCACTGCCAGCCGTCGTTTGCCCGCCTCTGGTGGGCTACTCGGGCACAGTGGGCGTGTGGCTGTGGCTATGAGTGGGCTACGTAAGCTGGTGGTCATTCGCACCATGTGATCCATGACACCGTTGTCCTGTGGGTCGCGTGGGAAACTGAAACCGAATGTGCTTTTGAGATGATGAGTCAGTTTCTGGCTTGCGCTCTTATTGGCTGTTGCTTTGGCGACCAGCACCTTAAGGTTGGGCCACTCAGGGACGTAGGTGTCACAGAACTGTTCTGCTGTCGGGCGTAGCGCAAGGTGGCGCAGGCGTTGCAGCGTGTCGAAACGGCCTGTTTTCACTGCCCAGTCACGTGCACATTTACCACGGTTTGAGTCTATGGCATTTACATCAGCACCTGTCAGAAAGAGACCATGGAGGAATGGAATCCTAAAATTAATTATCCAGTTTCCCCTGACAGATAAATATATTTTAGAAATATTAGAGGAACAGTGCAAGAACAGTGGTTCCCAGCCCTGGTCCTGGAGTACCCCAGGACTGCGTAGTTTAGATGTCTTACCAATCAAACACACCTGATTCAACCCATCAGTTCATTGGTAAAAGTTCCAGAACCTCAGATGGGTGTCAGATAAGAAAGACAGTGTTTAAAAGAACTTATCCATTTTGGGAATTTGACGGTAAAGAGATATTTAAAGACTCGGAAGGCTACCTAGGAAGGCTAGGTACTGTGATGAGGAATTAAAGAAACAGAGCGACTAGAAACAGAGCGACTAGAGAGATGTCTCTAAATAGTCCTCAAATCTTATCCATACTCATGGCCGGCATTGCACACAAGCACACCATTTTTAATTTCAGTTTATTTGTAAGACTGTTTCCACACATGCATATTTATTCTAAAGCAGCTTTACATGAAATACTGTCTTACAAACCCCCAAATAAGCAACTGTGGCAAAAAAAAAAACCTTCACTTCTCCCATATGCTTGCGTTTGTCTTGACTGTTTAATCCTGCTGGCGATAATTGAGGTGAACTGGGTGAATGCCAGCTAATCCATACCTGACCGGCCATGTGCATCGCCTGATGTTTGATTTGTTTGTGTCATTATGAGGCCATTAAAAAATCAAGTGTTTCTGTGCGCATGCATGTTCACTAACCGTGCATTATAAGAGCTGCCACCACATCACTCCTGCCCTGTATGGCTGCTTTAATGAGAGCAGTAAACCCTCTGTTGTCTCTGATCTCTGTGTCTGCTCCAGGAAAGTAATTCATAATGTAGTTACATATGGAGACGTGACCTGTGAACCGAAGCGTTGAAGTAAGTTAAAACATAGAAAACAGATTCCTTAATTATCATTGACGTAGTGAATTGAAATACACGAGAATTAACCAGCTTGAGCCGCGATCATTAGGGCAGTGTTGCCATCGTTGTCTTGGTGATTAATATCCAGATGCGGACAGCCGTGAAGCCCATAAACAATCTGAAGAAAGCCTTTATATGAAGCAAACATCATCCCATTCTAAAAGGCAAAATCATGTTATGTTAGGAAGACGATTATCAACATATAATACTTTAAAGACCGCAGGATTTTAGTCTGGGTCTATTAGCTTTGAGACCATCTATATTTTAATTTATTCCTAAATAAACGTAAAAATAATAATTATATAATACATGACTCATATATATGGAATACATATACAATAATAATAATAATACATGACTCATATATATGGAATATATGGAATATTCTCCAATCAAATGCTCTCTAGAACGAGGATGCCCCTCCCTCTAAAGCTTTCTGTCAAGGTTAAAGGCCTAGCTTTTAAAACAGATATGTCCCACCCAGACTTCCTGTTTCAACAGGAAATACACAATTGACATCATCTAATGGAAACCCATTTAGTAAAAAATGCTTTCAACCAATCCATAATAATACAAATAAAACATCACATTAAGAGTGTGTGTTATTGGATTAACTCTTCTCTCCTTCATCTCAGCACTCTATAGATCACTCCTCAAAGTCTATTTTCAGAACATCTGTATGTTCTGCTCAGTGATTGGTCAGAATGTTTCATGCTCACTTATTCTAATCTACGGTTTCTTACCCAGCCATTAATGTCAACTTCCATGACCTCGTCATAGGTCACACCACGTTCCAACACTCTCTTCAGGGCTGCTGTGTCGTTTTGGGCACAAGCCTCATACAGGGTGTTGGCAGTTCCCGTTTGTCCATCTCTCTCATAATCAGGGAGAACAGAATCATCAGATAACAAGCTTCCCAAATCCGACTCATCCTCTAACAGCGAGACTTCTGAGGCATCCTCATCCGGCCCTGATCCCAGGTCTGGATCCTCAAAGTCAGAGTCGTCCACTGCTGCCATGTCTGTGGAGTTTCAGAATGCAGGTGCTGCCTACATTATCTTAGCTGGCGTTTCTGGAAAGTGATCCAACACTGTTGTAACAGTCAGCAGTTAAGAGGGAGAAATAAAATCCAAGTTTATGGCCCCTGTCTTGAGGTAAATTGTCAGCAAGTCCTACAGAGAGAAACCACAGGCATCTCTAAGTAAATGAAACCTCGAAGATATGATGCAGTGATGAAGAGACATTTGTCACCAAGCTTGTTTCTATTGTCAGACTAGTTAACAATCGTCACTCTTTTATCTGGATATATCTGAAAGGTTGTGAGTTTTAGTAGCTCTGGATTTAGCCTGGAAGTGCTTCACTTTAATTGTCAATGCTAAATCTGGCCTGCTCAGGCTTAAAATACACTGTAAACAGGCTTACACTGTACGGACATGTTACCTCACTGAACTGTTCCCTAAATAAAAATAAACATGAAAATCGAGATGTTTCATTTAATGCTATTTTTGAAAAACAAACTAAGGATATTCCATAATGGCAGTATAACATGTCCGATACAGACATCCGGTTTGAAAAAAAACATACAAACACTCGAAGCAGTATAAATATGTAATACCTACTGTCTCAAAGCAGTATAAATATATAATACTTAAACATATTTTATTTTGAATATAAATAAAGTTATACATTTTATATAAACACAAATTATTGTTCTTCTAAACATAAACATTATTGTTCTTTAGTTCTCCAGTGAACAAGTAAATATAAGTAGCAAAACAGATGTTCTTAACGCACTGTTTGTAGTTGTGAGTCTGTAATAAAATAGTTTTGATTATTAAGGAATATTTTAACTCAATGCAAAATGACAACTGTACAAATTTAACTCACCTGTGTAACCCTTATAGATCAAAAGCCTCCAGCAAAAGCTGCAGTGTCTTAAAATCAGCTAATATTTACACCCTTATTGTCAGAAACTTCCAATCCCAAAAATCACAAGCACAAAACAAAAGTTTTACCTCCTCACGGCGTGTCTGTGCATGGCTTGTGGGTGTGTGTACGTGGTCAGGTAGATACATGCTCTGCAACAGCTCAAGTCATTAGACTGACTAATGCCTTCAGGATCAGAAAGGACCCGACCTGGGTACATGCAAGTGTAATCATCTTTACAGACACACTCACAAAGTTTATTTCCTTTTTTATTTTGATTCACAAACATAAAAACATACTCAATCGTGCAGTTCATTCACTTGCTAAAATACATACGTATTAGATACGTTATGTATCCAGTGATGTCATGAAATTTAACTCACTGTACATTGACCATGTTTCTGGACACTTTTTTTAGATTATGTATTATATAGGCTATACTGTAATATGCTGCTCATACTGTGGAAGTTTCAGAAACAGGTGATGTATTTATTGCAAATGTATTGCTTTGCAGGATGTGAAATAAATGATGTTTGTTATTAAGTGATTTTTTTGTGTATTATTTGTTTTGTGTAAAAGATAACCTGATGTTAGGTCAGGAGGATTAAACTGTATGTTAGGGAATGTGAGCACAGGTTAATTACAAGCTGTCTTTGATGAGATTTTAAGGGTGACGTGCTTTGCTGACAAAATAAATGTCCCCAGATGCCCAGACTAAATTCTTTATTGGTAGTCATTAAAGAATTGGTACAGACACTAATGCTAGTGCAGATGATCTGTTTTTAGGATATCTCTAGAAAATATATATTTTGATGTGATATGTTGTTTTAAACAAAATTAATATATAATAATATAAAATATATTAATTTATAATAGTAATAAATAATAAAATGTACTAGGTAATGGTGATAAACATGGTGGAATGCAATGGTTACCAAATATAAAATCCTGAAAAATTACATTTAACATGAATACATGTTTAATAAAAAGGTAAATAAGCTAATTGATGTGGTTTATATCAACTACCCATATTTATGTCCCCATGTGAAAATTATAAGACAAAATTTTGATTTGTCTGTGAATAAAAATAATATTTAGTTCCAAAATAATAGAGGTATGTGGGACAGTCTGTGGAGCCTTTTCCTCTTATTTCCTCATGTAGCTCTCTCTCGCTCTCTTTCTCTGGCTCCTGGGGGTCACCATGGAGCAAGAGGGTGTTGAAGAAGAGGGAGGGAACAGCAGAGATAAGATGTGTGTCAGTGAGTCAGTGAAAGCCGAGTTGGGATGATCTGATCAC
>JAZGTI010014590.1:0-14001 GCA_036877585.1 Botia kubotai
TACAGTATGATCAAATATTGGGGGGGACAAATTGTCCTTCTTTGAATATTGGGGGGGACGTGTCCCCCTGTCCCCCCATAGAATTACGCCTATGTCGCTATCTGAACTATGACTGTACATTTACTTTATGATCCGTTGACTTTGAAACTAATGCAATTCATTTACTGCTAATTGTAACACTATTTAATACCGCCATACTACAGTTCTACAGTTTAAACCTCCAACAATGCACTTAAAATAGCTTCATTCTTCTTTATGAACCTTTCATAAATCGATTTCATTCTTTTTTGATGTGAAGCGTAACATGAAATATGCGTCACAATGTTTTCACAATGTAGTTTCATGTATCATTTTAATATTCTTGCATAGTTACACAATTTTGTGAGTAGAATGATGACATCATATTCGTTTTTATACTAGAAGCTGCAGAAACAGCATTTCCATATACATTCGTTTACAATTTTCAAAACAAGCAGATCAATAGAAACTCAAAGTTTTCAAAAGTTTTTGAAATCACAAACTTGAGGCATACATTCCAAAATATTCTCTGTAAAGTCTAAATAATTATTATAATAATTCATCTGCAGAAAAAACAAAAGCAGAACATAAATGACAACATTCAGTTTCATGTTGCTGTCTTTCTTCATCATGTCTCTTCATTTCTAAGCTGTCAGACTTATATTAACCAGAACAAAATATATTTCATTTAACAAAAGAATCTTTCACAAACCAAAACGCTCAATTTTTCACATCAACAGAATCATCTCTTACATTCTTCCATAACGTTCAACGTGAAGCAAAAACACTTCGTATCTCCTGTATTCTGAGTATTCTGAATATCAAGAATAGCAGAAAGTATTCTGTTATTAATCAGCTACTTATGTAAAAGATCCATTCATGACATTCAATTAACTTTAGATAAACAGAAATCATTTTAATAAACAAGAGGGAAAACTCATGAAATCAACTATTTTGTTTCATTGCCACTGGTTTCCAAACTTCATATCAGTTGACTTTCGACTCTCAGCTGGTTTAACATTCTTCTCTGGACCATCACAAGCAGGTCTGTGATTAGACCTGGTTAGTGATGTAGCTTCTCCACCCTTAACTTTCTTCTCTCGCTCTTCTTCACCGTTTGAGCTAAACTGACTTTTTATTTTCACCTTTTGTCCACTGTCATCCTTTTCATTTGGGGTTTGCTTACCTGGTGGAACTGATTGAAATGTCAGCTTTCCCTGCATCTGCACCTGGTTACCTTTCACACTGCTTTCTGTGCCAGTTGTGGTTTTTAGTTTAATATCACTTCTAATACCTTCTGCAGCGTAACTGGTTGGAGAAGTATGTGTCCCACCCCTTTCCTGCATTTTACTGCATTCTGTTTCCTTTGAAGCACCTTGCAGAATCATCTTGGGTCCCCACACAAACATATTCTGGGGCCAAAATATCGCAAAGGCAAATCTAACTAGTTCCTTCCTTTCTGACTTGTTCAGTACAGCAAACATGAAGTAATCCAGTACACTTTCTTTAACACTCGGAAGGTTGTTCTCTACAAGAGTTTCAATGAGGAAAAACTTCACCAGAGGGAACTGGTAGTGCTGGAATCCCAGAGTCCCCAAACACTTCAGTATGCGTGTGATTCGAAGGTTGTTGTGTGTATTTCTGTAAAACCAAAGAAAGACTCTGAAATGCCAAAATGTACTTAAACAACATGCAAAATGAAATCAAACTGAAGTGTGACAGTGTAAACCTGTTCAGGTTCCTAAAGCGCTCTTCCCAGTTAGGGGCACGTGCCACCTCTCCTGTGAGTTTGTTCTTCAAGCGTATACCGTAGAAATCCAACATGAGCTCGTATGACTTTAACAAATTTTGCTGCACTGTTACATCCTTACGGAAAAGCTGGAAAACAAGAGATCACTCTGAACTGACATTGCTTCTGAACAAAGACGAAGACGGTTTTTGTTAAAAATATACTGATGAACAATTCTAGAAACCACTAAACTGCTTGTTAAAAATTCACCCTGATTTCCTCTTTTGTCAGCACATGTGCTTGCCAGTTCATCCCTCGCTCTTGTATGGGAAACAACCTAGAGCACAGATTTAGAATTTTAGGTTCAATGATGGACGTTCAGATTTTCTGAAACCCAGATGGTTCAAACAGATGAAGGGAGTTTATGGCTGTTAGAGGATCTGACCACTGAATGTAGGAGTGAACGCTTTCCAGCTTCTCATAACGGCCCCACCACTTCTGATGAAAGTCATGAATGTACATTTCTGCAAAGTAAAAAACAAATGTTCAATAATAATATATATATATTGCAAAATATATAGTTTCACATATAGTTGTTTGAGCTATATATACACACACACACACACACTATGATTGTGTAAGGTTTTACTATTTATAGATACATACTCTCTGGCTCTGATTTCCTTGCGCCCTGGTAAAACTGCAGGTTACAGAAGCCACCCTGAACGTTCTCCTGTCTTCCTGCCTACAAAACAATGTCTGTAACTGGTGACACAGCTTACCCCACCCTCTCCTCTTTCATTTATCAGGGTAATTGAACGTACCTGGTAACCAGGGAAATAACCATGTGTGGCTCTTGTCCTCTGTGGGTCTCTTCTTGCAGGCATCTCAAAAAACGAATGTTATAGACAATCATAAACTCACAAAAACCACAGTGACGGTTCTTTTGAAACTCTGTTCATGTGCCGTGCAGAGAGACAGATTAATATGTGGATATAAAGTAAAAATAAAACAGAAACTACAGACAGTTATTCCCAGAATCACCTGCACATAAGGAACACTTAGTATATGCCATAACTGATAGATAAACAAATAAACACGGATTACTTACTTCACCTGAGTTAGTAACATCAAGCTCCTGAAAATATAAAGATCATTATTGTACGACTGAAGTTTTGAAAAAGATGAACATACAGCAAACTCTCACCACAACATAATTCTGGCAACATTTTGCCATTGACATTTGTAGAAATAATAAATCAGTCATACAGTACGCGGGATATGAATTGTCATATGAATTTGTGCTGCCTCACACCGACTGCACTTCTATTTATCCTTCTTTCTCTTTCGGTTTTGTTCTGTGTAACTCATTTTAAAATCAACCGTATTTAGTTTCACTGCTGTTTTTAGTTCCTAAATATCTTGTGATTTTAAATCACTTATTTTTAAGATGTTTAAAATCTCATTTCCATGATGTAACATTTATGTTTTTTGTTTCTAAGTAAATCATTTTAAATGACCTTCGTGTGTGAAATGTGTCATAAATTAACTTGTTTATAATGATCTCCACTGTTTGGTTGTTAAGGTCTTTTCACTTACCCTGCAACTGTGCCGGAACTGCTGCATGTCCCTCGCAGCGAACGTGTTCCTGCGACTCTTATATGATGTGAACTTCTGTAAACATGCAGATTCATTACTGCCCTCATCAGACCTCAGAACTCTGTCTCAGTGATCAAAAACATGCTGAACTGTGTGTTCATCGCGACTGCTCAGGGACAATAATTATAATTATATAATTATGGACAGACATTGGCTTACACAACAGTCTCCTGTACCTCACATGTAGAGTGTATCACGCCTATGTGTTACATGGGTGAGAAGACGCAAAAAAGTTTGTGCTGATTGGAACCACTTACTGTTTTTTGGTACTACTTATTTATTCAGAAACAGCGCTGTGTAGGTCTATGTCCAGTGTAGCATAACCATAATTAATGCGTTTCAAAATATAACAGACACATAAGCAACAGTGTGACTGCTGCATGTTTAAGGTGAAACGTTGCTTGTGGTTTACGGTTTTCTTCGGTCATGCATTGCTTAAACAAATGTGAAACAAACACAACCGAGCAGTGACGTTCAGATCTGCTGTACCTTCTTTCCGCTTGTTTTAATTTCGTCTTCCCATGTGGAATCGTACTCGCAGTCATCGTCTATATCCTCATAGTGCTCCTGTATGAAAAAACAAACTCGTAATGTTTCTTACAAACAGCCAAACTAATTAAACAAATGTGAAACAAAGCAAACAAACAAGCAAGCGCTGAAGTTCAGACATACCAACATCCTGCTGGCGTTACTTTTGTCCTGCGAGTACACATAGACGCGCTCGTGACCGCGATTCGACTCCATGTCACTCCGCTCCGGAAACTGTAAACTCAGGTTCCTTACGAACAGCCAACTTGTATTCAAGATGTTTCTCAGATTCTGGATTAGAAAGTTTGTCAGGCGGAATATAAAGTTCAACATGAATTAAAGTCGGAGAACTAGTTGAACAACACGTGTTCAACTCTCTCACTTGGAGAAGATAGTGAAAGTTCGTCAAGTCCAAACGAAAGTATTTCTACAGCCGAATAAGGAAGCGGAGGCGTCGGCCCACCCCAGGGGGGTTGCCAGATCCTGCGTGAACCCGTTTAATCACGCATAAACAGATCTGACACAATGTTTGTGAAATGTTTATTTAACCTCTAACACGCTACAAAAAAGTTAGAAATGATTCCACAGCTTGTTTCTACGATGTGCATTCTTTAAAGTTTTATACATCATGTATGTATTCTCCCGTTGGTGTCTTTATGGCTATCGTAAAAACCACGTGATAAACAAGAAAAGTTAGCCATAAACGCTCGTGTGCCAGGAAATTACAGCTGTACGTGAATCAAAGCACAATAAAGTGACGTTTGAAACTGTTGCTCCTCTTTCTCGTAAACCTTAAACTGTTCAGATTTAAACTTCTTATATATATATTAGTCATTATAATACAGCACAACAAAGAACAACACCTCATTTTTATGCACGGGCTGGGCTGGGCTGGCATGTTAGTTTTGCAATACTGCCAAGAATGTAAAACTATTTCATGGAATTTCTCACTTAACTACCTAACTAACAGGTTATACTGTTCTAGTAATACTTGTAAAATTCTGCCCCGTTTAATGTCACTAGGGTTTCTGGAGGATTTCTGGAGAGGTTTGTGTATTTTCTGTTTCAGAATGACAGCAGCCCTGCGGTGAGTGAGGGTCTCTCGATATTGGGACACGGAGGCAGAGATTTTCTCTGGCACTGACAGTGAGTGAAGCGGGTCTGTCTCAATGACTTACAATGTCATCTTAAAAGTGTTCAGTGGGGTTTGAGTGCAGGTCAGTTAAGTTATTCATTAACTGATTAGGGGAATCATTACTTTTATTTTTTTAAAACTGAAAGTAAAACTAACGTTTCCGTTATCTAAGATAAAGCTGATGTAAAGTAAAATAGGTCTAAATATAAGTTGAATGTTGGTAACTTCGTTTATCGCCAAGACAACATTTCTAATTATTGCTAAAAATTAAAATGATTTAAGTCAAAATAGAAACTAAAACTGAATGAAATGACAATACATGGAAGATTTACAGCAACAATAATTACTACAACTGTCTTACGTGTGAAACATCCGCGTTGTTAGTAAACGTCCATTAGGATGCACGTGTAAACTATAATTAAACTTGTTTTCAGTTCATCACTCCTTAAATCACGTCGAGTTTAATGTCACAAAGAACACACAAGTCTACAGCACCATCTAGAGGATAAGAAAGCGAGGTCAGACTGCTGTTCAACCAAACGCCAGTTTATGGTTGGCTTGACAAAACCACTTTACTGGTACTGTACAAACTTTCTTTTAAAAAAACGATTCCTGATTCATTTCAATCACAATGTTTTGTTTATTTTGTTTTTGTAGTAAATTTTGTAGTTTATGTTTGTTTTTTTAATTTGATCTAATGCTTTTATTACAATTGTTGTAATAAAAGTTACAACTATTAATTGTAAAGTGAAATTTTCAATGTAAAGTCTATATTTATGAAAGATGTGAACGCATTAAGATAATCAATCATTTAATTAGCTTCAAAAGTACTAACCAATAAGGGATTTTTATACCCCACATTATACACCACACAGAGTTTATATAGAAACTTTCTCCACTTTTATTTCTTAAAACATCTTTATAAAAACACAAATATAAAATGAATGGATAGTTTTACTGTGAATTCTTTTTTTACATAAGTATTTTGCACATTACAAAGCCAGCTTCTAGGAAAAACATTATATAATTGCGATTTTCTTTAAAGACAATTGAAAGTGTAAAATCAGAAAGTGTCAAGAAGCTAAAAACAAGGCATATTAAAAGAGATAAAACAGAGCGGAAAAAAGTAAATGAGAACACATGACTGCATGTGTGAGACAGGAATAAAGAGAGAGAGAGAGAGAGAGCGCTAGGGGGAGAAATGATAAGGGGGCGATCAGTTATTTGAGAAGGGCTCGGTAGAGCAGTCGTGAGCGGCTGGTGCTTCTCTCGTTCTCCAGACAAAAGAGAAGATCCCTGAGGTTTACACGCGTGATGCGCTGGCGAGTGTATGGCCTCGAGCCGCCGGACGCACTCGCTGACACACCCGAGCCCTGTGGACACGCACACGCACACACACACACACACCACACACACACCATTTTACACACTTCTGAACTGACAGTGAACAGTCTGACGATGCTGAAAGGTGAGATATAATTACTGATTAATACTGAGGAGTGATATAAGAGAATGCTTGTGACAGGCACTCCAGTTTACACATTTGAACGAAGCTTACAGATGTGTGAGTGGTGAGCAATAAGTTTATTATTTTCATTTTTAATAGGAACCATTTCATCCCATTAAAACAGTGGGAATATATTTTCTTGTATATTTGATCTGAGATCTCTCTGAATGATTCAGAGAGCAGACGGGCGAGCAGAGACGTTTCGTACCTCTGCATCAGTCCCAAGCAAAGGAGAGTCCACGTTTCTTCTCCGTCTGGGTCCAATCGCTGCGAGTGCAGTCAGGTTAGCATCTCTCTGTCTGATCTGAGCTAACTCCTGCTGCTGCATCTGTAGCCACACACACACACACACACACCAGCTCTGAGCTCGAATCAAACACAACAGTCCTCTGACCAGATAAATATCTCATAAGAGCGCTGTGGAACCTCTTTGGCCTTCTGTTTCAGACGCAGCTGCTCTGGGTCTTCTTGTCTTGAGCGTGACTATAAAACAGCAATTAGAGATGATCAACAGTAAAATACATCCAGATACGTCACCTGCTGGAATCAGTTCAATATTTCGTAGTTGTGTGTGTGTGTGTGTGCGTGTGTGTGTGTGTGTAGTTAGGGGTGGGGTATTCACCTTAGCTGCCTTCATTAAAATTTCTCTCTCCTGTTCTTCTTTTTTCTGCTTCTCCAACTGATCGAGCTGTTCAAAGAACTTCAGCTGAGAGCGGATGTCATCCACCTGCTCATAACGACTGTCATCCTGCGCACACACACACGCACACACACACACGCGCGCACACACACGCCCACACACACACGCACACACACGCACACACGCGCACGCACACACGCGCACGCACGCGCACACACACGCACACACACGCACACACGCACACACACACGCACACACACACGCACACGAAAATCCAGTTTTACTCTCCCTCATGTTACATGGAACAGTTTTTAAAACATTGTATTAACCCTTCATACTCCAGTTCATAGTAGCCAGAGGCTGTCAAGCTCCAGAAGTAATGTAACAGCAGACGATATGACTTTACAGACTCAAAACTGAATCTTATTTTGGATTTGTAACTACAAGATAAAGGAAAATCTTTATCTTGTAGAGACACGTCATTACAGCAAACTCAAGAAAACAATACATGCCAGGTTACCTTATAAGTCATGTTCTTTTGTTGAGCGATTAAGGAGACCTTTTCTAGAAGGTTCTGCAGTCTCTGTTGAGTAGCATGAGAGATGATGTTCACCACCTCAGGGCCCAGTTCTGTCACTCCAAACCTCTGGCCTGACAATGTGTCAGAAAACAACCATCAGCTCTGACGCTGGTTATCAAATCAAGCATCAACTCTGATACTGGTTATCAAATCAACCATCAGCTCTGATGCTGGTTATCAAATCAAGCATCGACTCTGATACTGGTTATCAAATCAAGCATCAGCTCTGATGCTGGTTATCAAATCAAGCATCAGCTTTGATGCTGGTTATCAAATCAACCATTGGTGAATGCAGGAAAAACAAAAATTTTGACTAACACCTTAACTTTACACACCTCAACTGACCACAGTAACACTGAATTTGAGATGTTTCCATGTCCGTGTGCCTCACCTATCTCCAGTATCTTGTTCTGCAGCGTGCTGGAGGAGAGAAAAGCTTCGTCTTTACAAGAGCGTGTGACTGCGCCAATCAGCTCTGAGTTGGTGGCCAGGATACGGGCGCTCTCCTCAGACAGATTAACACCTGCCATTGAAGCCACGTCGTTGATGTCATCATCATCTCTGCACGAATGCACACACAAGCACATACCCTTAAAACTGGCTATAGATTATATTGTACGTACTGTGAAGCACACTTAGCAGGGTAACATCGGGTGATCGGAACACACCCATAACAGCAAAATAAAATAAATACAGCAGCATCTAGAAGTTAAAGACCAGCCCACAGACCTGAAAGTTCCACCTGCAGCCTCTTTTAATTTATTCTTCTGAGCTAAAGTTACAGAGACAGAACCAGGAACCAGTTTACTGCTCACCCCACCCTGCCTCACCGCCACTGAGAGAGAGACACAGAGTGAGTGAGAAAGAGAGAGAGAGAGAGAGAGAGAAAGTGAGTGAGAGAGAGAGAGGAAGAGAGGGAAAGTGAGAGAGAGACAGAGAGTGAGTGGGAGAGAGAGAGAGAGAGAGAGAGAGAGGAAGAGAGGGAAAGACACAGAGAGAGAGAGGAAGAGAGGGAAAGTGAGAGAGAGACAGAGAGAGTGAGTGAGAGAGAGAGAGAGAGAGAGAGAGAGGAAGAGAAGGAAAGACACAGAGAGAGAGAGAGGAAGAGAGGGAAAGTGAGAGAGAGACAGAGAGATTACACGTTATCATTCTGCCATTGTAGATGTCATTATAACACAGAGAGTGACAGAGCTGAGGGTCACGCTCACCTGTCTGCATGTGTTTAAGCTGCACCTGAGGTTGGCCCACCACTATGTGGCTGTGAGGCTGACTCCTGAGCGTTACCATGGGAGTGGTTGTCAGGGTAACCTGAGGGGGCTTCACTACTGTCCCCTGCTGCTGGGGCTGCAACACCTTAACACAGACACAGGAAACATGCACATATTTAGTTTAGTTCTCATATTAAATCGCTAGATATTGTTACTATTATAGTCATTGTTATTCTCATAATCCGTAAGTATATAATCCATAAAGCATAACACATGAGTTTGTTTACACTCAAATACATCCTCACTACTGGATGTTAGGGTTAAATAATCGCAGTAATGGGGACGGAGGGCATGCGGATGTTCGGTTACCAGAGAGGCGGTCTGGCTGGTGCTGCTAATGGCGGGCTGGATGAGCGTGCGGGGGGCAGCAGCAGAAGTGTTGGGGCTGGTCAGCACCACAGCGGGGGTCTGGAGGACTTGACTCTGCTGGATGAAGGCTGTGGAGTCAGGCGTGAGCTGTCGTAGAGCTGGAAGACTCCTCTGATGAAACACACGGAAAGAAGACACGGTCAGCTGTGGCCACTGGAAAGACTTCAAAAGCTTTCCTGATTTAACATGCAAGTAAACTGTTGCTCAGCACTCAAGCAGACTGTACAACAGTGAGCTGTGTCTCTCTCAGTGATGTTTACCTTGAGGAAAGGCACTAGGTAAGGCTGTGGGGAGGAGTTGAGCTCTTTATACAGTCTGCTGGTGAACTCCTCTGCCTCAATCGTCCCTTCCTGAGAGAACAAACACCAGTCAGTGCCCACAAAACTCACACAGGGACACTTCAGTACATTTACACTACCAGAGACTGTAATGTTAATAATTATAACATTTATCTTGAATTAAAACCTTAATTGCACTTCACAAAAATATATACATACATTGATACGGGAGATAAAAATCCCAAAACCTCAAGAAATCACATATAAGCTCGTCCTAAAAAGTGATGAACAAAATATATTCTGAAGGAAGACCAAACACACACTCGATAAAGACAGAATGCTTTAAAACCATTTTTTATAAATTATGATTATTACATAAATATATAAAGATAAAAACGAGCAGAACTCTGACCCATGCAACACACTGCAGATGTGAAACTCACCAGCAGGTTCTTGACCAGCTCTTTAACGTTGGCGACCGTCTCTGATGACTGCTTCCCGCTGGTGGCCAGCTTGATCAGCGTGGACAGAAAGTTCCTACATTTCTTTACATTCTCCATCGTCTCCTAAGAGTGAAGAAACGAGTGCGTTAGCTGAAAATCAGACGCAGCCACAGTACAAACGCTTCTGGGTTACAGTACATACAAATGAAACAGTATTAATCCTGCGTCATTTAACAGAAATTTCAGGGGATTCCCACTCAATGAAAGCAGTTGTTCTGTATTTAAGTGTAAATTTGTATCTACATCTCACCGGTCTTTACTTTTAAAACACTTCTCTACATCCAGGTCACTTTACAGATTCTTTCAGAAGGTTTTTAGCATGAAGCTAACGGTTTAGGACGGGTTCTTTGTGTGACAGCCAAGCTAGTGCCGCCTCTCACCGTTGCCGAGGTGACGGTGGTCGCTGTGGCAGCAGTCACAGTCCTCTGGGTGTTTCCTGTCTGCACAGACAGCACGGTACCCACAGAAGAGACCTGCTGACAGAGCAGATGAGACTACAGTCACCACACACTCATACAGCCGGGTGTAAATCTGCATGGGGCTTTTGCAGGTGCTGTTACCTGTACGGGGGCTCTCTGGAGTGTGGTGGTGACTGTGCTGCTGGGTGCAGGAGAGCTCTGCCGTATGATGGTGGTGGGAGTCACCTGCCGGGCCATCAGTGGAGTTCCGGGTGCCTGAAGGCACAGAAAGAACAAACATCAATCAGCTACATGGTAGATTTTTGTGCAAAGAACACTGAATGTTTTCAAATACTAGTACATTTTTCTGACACGACATGTTGCTAAAAGACAAGGGTAGTGATTTTTTTAGAGAAACTTTCTTTGTTATGCTGGTTGTCTCTTCACATCCTGATAACAATCACTAAGTAAAGTGGTCTAAATATATTTATACAAATATATATCTTCTGTGGAAGGCACAGGACCATAAAATGTTCCTCCAATCATTGCTAATGTCCGATAGGATGTCCTGCTTGCCTGTTAAACTATGTATTCATTCATGTGTATTAAGTGTGTAAAAGTGTGGCTTTGGAGAGCGCTCTGAAGAGAGGGCGGGATCTTATGCTTTCAAAACTAGCTTGCCATTGCTGGCCTCTACGAAATTGCCCAACCTACCTTTAAAAATGTTATTTATCATAGAGATCTGCGACACTTTTGACAGGGCCTGTAAAATTTGAACCAGGCCAGCAGAAAAAAATCAGTGCGGGACCAGTTTTCTGCTGGTTTACCAGCTGTTATTCTGAGATATGTACAGCCAGGCCTGCTCACAGTAAATCAGTCAAGGGTGGTGATATGACATTACCTGCGCAGAGGTGATCTGTCCAGGTGCGGTGCTGGTGGGGGCTGCAGGCCGGGTGGCCTGAGACTGGGCCTGCATCTGTGCCAACATCTGCTGTGAGATCATCAACAACTGACCGCTGTCACTACGCACCAACACCATACCTGAACACACAGCAACACACATGCATCCAGTGTGATGTCACGTCACATATGAACTGTTATTCATTAATACGTTCTCTTTCTTGATCCGCCTGCAGTCACGCCCTGCTCAGAGCATGAAGAAAGAACAGTTGGGTCCAGTATTTTCACAGAACAGTGAGAACCCAACACACTCACGCTCCTGTTACCATGTGAACCAATCAAAAGCTGACAGTTCAGATGATGACATCACCAGTGACGGCAGCATTTATCTGTCAGTGTGACTCTGTGACGTCACATTCGATGTACAACACGAAACTGAAATGTAATCTTGCTTAGCAACGATTGTAATAAATACACAATAAAGGCCAGATTACAATTCATTCCTTTTATCAAGTTCTGTTATATGTTTATATTTATTTGTATTTATTTACTAACACTAACTTTTGCACAGGAATTCCTCACATTCACAACTTTCTCCACTCCGCAAACAGTCATTCACGAAGTGCATCACTGCGCACGCAGTTAAGGAGAGCACTGACGTGAGTGAGGGTACCTGCAGGTATCTGGATGTTTTGGGCCGGGCTGCTCTGGGGGAGTCGGGGCGCTAACACATGTGACGCAACGGCCCTGACGGCTGGGCTCGATGTCGCTGCCGCCGTCGCCACATTTGCCGGAGCTGCTGTTCTCGCAACACCCTGCAAAACGGCTCCCTTGGCCACCCCAGGGCTCGGGAGCTGCGGTCCGAGGGTGATGGTGGGGCCGGGAGTGATGTTCTGGATGATAGTTTTAGGGGACTCGGACTTGTTGGGTAGAGCTGAACTGACAGACACAGACGCAACAGTTTGCTTCATCACAAGAGGGGCTGTTGAAGTTATTCCAGCTGCTGATTGGCTCGCTACATTGGCTACAGTCACGGAAACGGTGTTATTATTACTTCCGTTAATGGTTACAGCTGTTCCAGCTGTTTGCATAGATGGCCTGACCGCTGAGGGTCCGCTGCTTCCCGCACTGGGCGCAACGCACTGCGGGGTACCGTGAGACTGGATCACTGTGTTTGGGGCGACGGTCACGTTCGCGTGTCCTTTGGCCACCCCGGGCCCGTTATTGACAACCGAGACGGAAGCTGAAGCGTCTTCCGAGGATGAAGAGGATGCGCCGCTGGACACTGGCGTGCCGCTTTCAGTGTGCGGATCCATTGCATTGCCTCCGTTCAAAGTTTGCACTGCGGACGTCCCAGTCTTCACACCGTGGCTGGGCAAAGTGGTTACCATAGCATTAAGAAACGCTGGATCGGGTCAGTCGTCATCCATCTCCGCCTCTGGCACATCAGTTCAGAAAGTTTTGATCAATCCACCGAAAACAGCCCCGTTATCAATCCAGTTGCTTTTTTTCGAAGTAGGAGCGAACGTGAGTCAAGGGAAGTCTCGTGTCACAATGTCAACACGAATCTGACAAGCGCCCTGTCAACTCCACTCAACTCCAACAGAAACACTGATTTTGGGAGAAATGACGTTTGAACACACGTCAAGAATCGCTGCTTTTACTCTATTCACATGTCCAGGACTCGCAGAAGTAGCCAAATGTTAACATTAGCTAGTTGAATTGCCTCTTTTCCCGGAGTCAGCGGGCTGATTTACGGCTGCCTGGGCGCTTACCTCAAACTTATCGTGACACGATGTGGTCACGTCTAATCTAATGCAACCCGAAGCGACTGCACAAAGTTTCTTGCCCACTCTTTTAATACAGAAATCCTCATACAGCAGGTCAAAGCCTGCCGCCATCTTCGATGTGAACGGTGAGGAGCTTCGGACAGAATGACACTGCGCACGCGCGCGGAGACGGAAACGTCATCACGCACGGGTTTTTAGGCGCCGTCATTGGCTGCGGCCGCACGTGGAGGCGGGACGTGCGAAACGTCAGTCGATTGTGGCGGAGCGCGCCGAGAGTCGCTCGGTCCGCGGCTGTCATCGAGGAACGCGCGTCGTGAAGTGAAAAACAACAGTTGATTTATGCAGAAGTGACTCGTGCGTCTAACTACACACACCGGGAGTGTTGCTGTGCTGTTATTAAGCGAGCGGAGACGGTTCTGGGAACTTCACAGCGGGCTGGCTTCCCTCAAGATGGCCCCGTGTTTTGAAGCGTCACACCTACTGAATGTTACTCGTGATAACATGAATACAAGCGTGCTGCAGTTCAGCTGCTCAAACCCATCTCATACTCTCATACACAACACCTCACCTTTACTGCTTCAGTTCAGCTGCTCAAACCCATCTTATACTCTCATACACAACACCTCACCTTTACTGCTTCAGTTCAGCTGCTCAAACCCATCTCATACTCTCATACACAACACCTCACCTTTACTGCTT
>JAZGTI010014591.1:0-14001 GCA_036877585.1 Botia kubotai
TATTTCCACACGCGTGCACACACATGTACATACGTGAGAACACACCTGCAGGCGACAGCGACTCATTTTCAAGCATGCACATGCCTTAAACAATAACATCACAGGCATGCAACACGCATGCAGACGCACTTAGGGACCAATATTTTATGCAAACCTTAACTCTGTTTCTGCTAAATGTATTGTATGCTAACAGAAGACAACATGTTTCCTGAGATCTCAGATCAGCGAGAGTCTGGCCTGTTTGGTCTGCTCTCACTCATCCAAACCAACAGACATTGAGTGTGTATGGATGTCATAACTCTGAACCAGCCTTGCCAAACCTCAGAGCGGCTCTTGCAGCCCTGCAGGTCTCAGTGCAGACTGAATGCCTCAGACTCACCTCCAGCGCTGCTCTTCATCGGCTGCAGTTATTCACTCTGTTCTGTCCACACACATCAATTAGATGCTGTTACAGCCTCACATGTCATGCAGCATCAGACGGCTGATATGAAAAACAGCTCTCGGCCTCTCAGGGGCTCTTAAATGAACCGCATGCCGGCCTCTGATTTTCATTCCTGGGATTCAGTTTTGATTTGAGGCGAGTGGGTTTCATTTCCCACTTTACCACACAACCTCGACTGATTTACTGTTGTGTGTTCTGCTGATCGCCTCAACAGCAGGTCACAGAGTCATCATGTTTACACACAATTACAAAACCGGCCAGCAGCTGAGCTAAAGCATCATCAGCCAATCACAGAGCTCCAGAAAATCACCCTGACAGTGCTGGTGGACCTTAGAGTCACGGCAGGGGCTTAATTCACAACACATTCACAACACATTCACAACACATTCACAACACATTCACAACACTCCTTTCATTTTGTGTCAGTTCTGACAGCTCCACCCACTCAAACTGTCGGGCTCATGTGTGTTTCAGATGTGTGAAGTGAGGCTTCAAAAGGAAATTCCACACAGCACATAATTTTGTAAAAATCTGGCAAACCACAAATGTGGCATTACTGAGATAGAAATCATACGGTAATCTAAAATAAAACAGATTTTAAAGATCGGCAGAACCTTCCAAACCTCACACACACTGTTTGTGTAACATTATGTTCGGTTCCTATTGATAAACTAATTGCAGTAATAATTAGAGGAAGTAAATAACATCTTTAATGACTTACAGAAGCACACTGTGCTGAATTCCCTTCTAAGGCCAGACTGACCTGAACGACTACTGCACTCAAACACAAAGCAAACACAGTTAGTCAGGTGCAACTCATTAACTAAATGACCTCTGTTGGTAATTAAGGAAGAGGGAAGGAGCGGAGATGAGGAGCTCTGAGGCTTTCTCCAGGTGCTGTTATATGGTTCTGTTTCTAGCCCACATCAGATGTTCCTGCAAACACAAACTGTAACATCAGACTGAAAAACATGATCCTCAAACTTCAATCGTTCTCCACTCATTTTACAACACGTGTAACAGTAACATCAAAGGCTTGTGAAGTATCATGAAGACGTTCTCTTCTGTCTAATATATGTGCCTGACTTCAGCCCCATAAATCTCTCTTTGAGAAGTTCAGGGTTTAAAGTTCATGCTGGCGAGGAATTCAGCTTGGACAGAAAAACAACAGTGACTCTGTAAAGTGATCAGACTAATGAATTAAAATGTTTTGGGTGCAAATGAAACATTTTCATCCATCATTTGTGCTGTGCTGTATTCTCCTGCCAGATGTTTGTGCCAGCCACCGGAAAAACAGACAATACAGAAACTGATTCCACATTGAGTCACAAGTGTGTGTGTGTGTGTGTGTGTGTTCAGCCCCTGTGTGATTTTCTACCATTTAGCTGGTTATCCTAAATAACTTTTAGTTTCTCATCTTTATGAGGGCACACACACACACACACACCAGAAGAAAACCCGTTTTCCCTCTAAATTAATTTAGGCTTTTCTACCCCACTGGCAAACAGCTTTTATTCTTGGTTTAGGCATAAATCGCTAAAAACAATCTGTATTATTGTTTGTCATCTTGATTCAGTAATTTTTTGCTTGAGATGTTTGTACTGAACAGAAACACTAAAACACTCAAAATAATTTTTACAGTGAAGCATGTTCAATCACAAATAACTTCACATCACACATCTGAGTCGACAAGCGTTCAGGCTTAGATGACTTAAAGATTAAAGATCAGCCGCAGAAACTCGGTTCATCAGTCAAACTCTGTCTGCGCTTTGAACCTCTAACATTTGGACTTCAGCTCTGATGTTTAACCACTGAACTATCACCACCCACAGCTTCTCTGCTGATCTCAGCTCTTACATATTAGGTTTCTGCTTCTTGTTCAAATAATCAAGAGGTCAGACTCACAGAACACTCACCCGATCCATCACTGACAGCAGCCATTGTTTGAGTTTCTGCACATATCAGGTGTCAGTCTGTTCACTGCTGGAGATGTGCAGTCACAATTCATCCTGCAAACATGTGCAGATTATTCAACATCAGTCATTTGCAGTCTTGCTCACCAGAACTTTGAAGTTCTCACTATTCCACACATTTATCCTCTTATAAATAATATCATCAGAGCTTTATATTTGCTTTTATTTAGATCTGTAAAATCCAAGTTTCAGTGAGAGATACTAAAGCAGCTCACAGAACAATGGGCAATTACAAACAAGTGCTAAAATATTTTTCAAAGAATGTTTCAAAGAAACTGATCTGTGATCTGGACTGCTCACATGTGCTCATCACTCGAGGGACAGTTCAGTGTGAAATAAAGTGACTCCAGCAGAACAGGGCGGGAGAAAAGCTTCAGTCAACATCAGATCAGAACTGAGTCTGTTTACTCTCTTCATGTGTTTCTATAAGCCGTCATTAAATATGATCAATTGCTCTCTGAACTGATTTTCCTCTCCAGCTGATTGTTTTTACTCCACATAATCCCGAACCATCTGACTTTATTCAAAAGAAACACCCACTTTTCATCATCCAATGAATCCTCTACAGAGAAAATAAACCCCCGTCCTTCATTTTCTTACTAATCGAATATCCCGTTTCACTCTGAAATATGTCTTGTAGACTTAATAAGACTTCTTAATATGATTCTCAGGGGTGTTGAGGAAGTTTCTTTGAAACTGTATCTTGTTAAGCTACAAGCTGCTTGTAATTTAAAGTAGTTAAACTTCAGTCCAGCTGCTCTTTGAAAATCTAGTTAAGTCACTAACAGAAAGTCACTCGCTGAGGAGGACAGATAAACTCTGGGAGAGTTCGTGTGATTGGTGGCGAGCACAATATCATGTGACATAACTAGCCGTATATCGTTCAGTCAGGCTACACTGCTATTCGTCTGAATTATTGCACAACATTTAACAACATTTGTGTGGGTATCTTGCTTACCATCAGAAAAGCTCCTGAGCAGTTTTAAAGCCGTTCTGTGTGTAATCAGCCTGTGTACATGTTTACTACCGTTTATCATCCTCATTCGTGAGAAACTTTTCTCACGAACACTTGAAGAAATGGCTCATTAGACTGTGGTCTGGATGAAGGCAGAGACAAACATCACACATAAACCAAAGTATGAACATTAAACGCTTTCTGCTTTGATTTGAAGTCTCTCTAGATTGACAAGTTTGTAAAACACTGATATCTGTTTCTGATTACTGTACGTCTGCTGCTGTAATAAATCTGAGCTTCAACTCTACACTGACCTCTCAGAACCATCCAGCAGAAAGTTCTTGGCTCATTTGATCAAACTATGTGGAGTAACATCTCTATGGCATTTAAATGGCAAGATTTAGATCATGTGGGTAGAATAAATTTGAAAAAACACATACTGCGAGTGATTGTGAATCTCTGAGAAAATATGGCAGAAAAAGAAACTTCATGTTTGATTTATTTGAGACTCATGTGTATCTTCTGGATGTTCCATCACCCACACAAGTTAAAAGTGAAGCAACCACACAACCATCACAGCTGTCTTGCAGAATAAAAGATACAATTTGGCCAAAAATGAAAATTGTGTCATTGTTTATTCACTCGTGTTGTTACAAATGTTGTCATTTCTTCCATGGATTTTAAATTGTATCTATGTGAATTTAAAGTGACAATAACTGCACAAAAACAGTTTTCCATACAGCTTGTGTGCTTTTATTTCTGGTCTCTTATGTCTGGTCTTGTTAAGCTTTATGAAGAAGAGATTATTTAAGAAGAAAAATGGCAAAATGTTCATTTCCTTCTCATTGAAGTATAAATTTCATTTAAAACTAGCCAAACCAAATCTCATCTCAGACAGTGTAATTGTAATGCCTCTGGCCAGCAGAGGGTCTCACTGTGTTCTGGAGGGTCTCACTGTGTTCTGGAGGATCTCACTGTGTTCTGGAGGGTCTCACTGTGTTCTGGAGGGATCTCACTGTGTTCTGGAGGTATCTCACTGTGTTCTGGAGGATCTCACTGTGTTCTGGAGGGTCTCACTGTGTTCTGGAGGGATCTCACTTTGTTCTGGAGGATCTCACTGTGTTCTGGAGGGTCTCACTGTGTTCTGGAGGGATCTCACTGTGTTCTGGAGGTATCTCACTGTGTTCTGGAGGGTCTNCTGGAGGGATCTCACTGTGTTCTGGAGGGTCTCACTGTGTTCTGGAGGGATCTCACTGTGTTCTGGAGGGTCTCACTGTGTTCTGAAGGGATCTCACTGTGTTCTGGAGGGATCTCACTGTGTTCTGGAGGATCTCACTGTGTTCTGGAGGGATCTCACTGTGTTCTGGAGGGATCTCACTGTGTTCTGGAGGGGTCAATGTTCATTCATCAGGTAAATTCTTTCATTCTCTCAAGATGAACCACTGAAGTGTGACTCAGCATCTGTTCAGACGAGCAGAGACCGCAGGAAGTCCATAGAGAGACTCTCTCATTCATAAGTCATAAACTACCCACATTCAGCTGTTTCAGGATCAGTTAGTGAACTGCTCAGTGTGGCTACCTAAAGCATTATGTCATCAGCAGCAGGAAACAGACCCTCGAGGGTCTTGCCCTTTCCTGACCTCTTCAATGAGGGGTGCATTTTTTTCAAGCAGAGGCAAGCTTGAAACCGGTTCTCCCTGGTTTTCAGTCTCAAAACAACTCCGGCAGTCACAGTTACGTCATTTCTGAGCTAAATGACAGTCAGACATGACCTTTGACTTCCTACTAAAGAAACAAATGGCCACATAGCCAGATACAATTATAAACAGTTACATTTATATACAAGTGCTAACCAGACCACTAAACCAGTTTATCAGAAGAATGTGTGATTGGTCCAGTAATGTTTTTGGAGTTTGGAGGGTGACACGCAAACTGCTTTGAGTTACCCTGACAACCGTGTTATTTATGGAACATACTGGGCTCTGCATGAAATGTAAACATATTTTGTCATCATACTAAAATAAACATTTTCATAGCAGCAACTTTACAACAAAGACTGACGTGTGGCCAAGCTTTGTTCACAGTTTCCAGCGTGGAAACAGCTGTAGTGAGAGGGACAGCAGATAATAATGTAGGTCACTCATGATATGCTCAGTTTTCGGACCCTCAGGCGGAGGTGTGTGCGAGCGATGGCGTTTAAATCAAACCTCTGGACAGAATGACAAAGGCAGACAGTTTTTCCATGACTCCCCATGAGAAGATAACTCGCCCATGCCAGAGGAAGGTTATGTTTGCTTGTTTGTCTGAAACAAATGAGAACTTTCCTACTGGTTGCTCAGATAAATGACATCACCTCCACACCGCCGCCAAATCTCTAAACTGTCCAAACATGATGACTAATCTAATTGATACACATTTACTAGTGTGAGTTATGAAACGTGCGTAGGAGAGATTTGGTGCTGATGTGATCTAGTGTGTTCATGTTGGGGCTGAAATATAATACAGAACTTTTCTCGGCTTCTGGTGGACTCACGTTGGCTCTGTGCGACATTTCATTACAAACAAATTACTTGAATGGGAAAACCATGAAGCTTTAGTAGCAACAGTTACGGCCCATTAAAACAGTTAATAATTCTCATTGTTACTGATTGTTTTGGGCCTCAAAATCACATTCTGAAATACACTGTTCTGACTGCCGAATATATACTAGCAATACAAAAGCCAACAGCTCTGAGAAACTACAGAAAATGACACACATACATCTTATATACATTTACAGGTTTAAGGCAGAAACATATGTTATCTAAGTGCAAAAACACAGACACAAATACTTGGCTAACACATTACAAGCACAAAATCACCCTATACACACACACACATTGCTTTATGAAATGGCACATTTTGCAACACACCAGATCAGGTTTGTGTAGCTAGAACTGTGCGCACACTTGTGATGAATGTTTCTGGCTGTATTTCCACTACTGGCTAACACATCAGAAACGTTATACCGGTTCTTTCACACTCACTCTGTTGTCAGCACATTTAAGATCTGAAATTATTACAATCAATAAAGCATAAAAAAGCCTGATTTTGGTTCTCTGTAGGATCCACAGGTCTGACCGGTAAACAGGTGAAAAGATGATGAGGGAACTATGTTCTGTCTGTGAGAAAACGATACAGAAAGCCATCACCACTGTGAATTACGGGTTATGAAACTGTGATTTATATGCTGCAAAAACAAGACGGAATATTTGAACAACTGAATCTATATGTTGGGTTTCAGTTCTGAGACATAGTTTGTGTTTGCTTTCACTGAGACAAACAATGTGGTCACAGGAGAGAATTTACATTATGAGCTTTAGCAGCTGTAAACATTTGCTTTCATTTGAAACTGAAGTGAAGTTCTCGCTCTCAGTGATATTGATGGAGTTCTCTCACTTAAACCCTCATCAGCTCTCTGAACTGAAGCTAATCTCTATGTTACAAACCGCCCAAGACACCCTAGCAACCACATTCTGTAGCAACGCCCTAGCACTCAGAACACCTTAGCAACGACATAGCAACACCCTGCCACACATATCACCACAGCAACAACATGCAGAATCAAGCAGCACTCACAAATCTTTTTAAATTAATATTAAGTGACACACATTGATATGATACTGCAGTAGCTTCTGGAACTGTCTCTGGATCAGGAGATCACTTGTGTTTGAGTCTTTAACTTGTGAGAGGACAGGTCAGGTTCTGTCCTGAGACCTGAACACATCTTCTGTACTGCTGCTGAACCAGTCTAATGATGTTGAATATTATTTAGCTAGGACTGCCACCTAGTGTCGGTCGCACTCGACGTCCTGCCGGTTGAGATGTGCTCGTGTCCATCTCGTCTGAATTAAAGCAGAGTCATTTCCTCTGTGCCGCTGGGGAAAATGTGTTTACTGGTGTTTCCCCAGTCTGTGGGTTCACACTTCCAAACCTCTGGGCACAATAACCACACGAAACCCCTGTTAATATCTCAAATACTGTGTTTACTCCAGTCATGAGTTTTCTTGATCTTCCTCAGAGTATCAGAGTAACCAGGAAAACTGGATTCTCACTTTATATTAGATATTAGATGTGTAACAGATCGTATGTTCTTACATAAGTTACACTGTCACACTACTTGAAATGACTCATGACGGCTCGTGACGCTGCCTGTGACTAAATAAATGAACAGCATCCAACAGAATTCTGGGCTATAGTCACTGATCTGTGTGTTGCATGAGGGACCTGGAGAAATGTCCATATGCCTTTAAAGAACAATCATCATTCCTGAGCTCATGACACAGAGACACACAATGGCTTGTATGTATGGCATAACCTGTGCTTGCTCAGAACCATCTCAGAACCTGTGCTGAGCTGTGACCTTTGACCCTGCCTACAGGGAGAAGGGTTAGCTGTGTTCCCTGACCTGAGTGAACTGACTTTCCTTCAGTAAGGGCTATTTTTAATCTTTACAGATAACTACAGTATTGTAGCGCGCCACACATGCTGTTTTAACCTTACACGTGACAAATGACCATTGAGCTTTCAGACAGCAGCGTTTGATTGGACGGAGACCCTCTCTGATTCCACAGGGTGTGTTTGTTTACACTGTGATGGGCCGCGGATGTGACAGTGTTTATGTGCGAGTGACATGTTTTGATGCATGTGCTATTCTCAGAGATCAAACAGACAATGTTACAGATGTCTCCAGAGCAACAGAATGATGCTGTTACAGAGCTGGACGGGATGTTTGTCTGCTTTATTTGCTTTAGTGATGTATTAAGTAACTAAGTAACTAGACTGTTTATTTTTGAATCCTTGACATTAGTCAGTGAGATGGAGATCTACAGGAGCTCTAGAAAGTGTTTGGGCTCTCAAGCTGAAATTAAAAATGTAAGCTCAAAATATCACATATCAAAATATAATGCGTTTCCTGGCCTCAAACCAAACATGAAGGTCTGTACATTATATGATTTAATTATCACACAATGTGACTTAATGTGATGGGAATTCTTGAATTTATCTTATTGAAACTTCACCTTTTCCAATATGCCCAATATTTAAGTCCAATAATCACTCAAGGGAGCACAAATACTCAAAACAAATGCTAGATTATGAATTGTGGACTGAAGATATTGGACGTTTTCAAAGCATGACACAAAGCATGTCCCATTCCCTCAAAGAGGAAGATCTGAGGAACACTGTATTATTTCAGAGATTAAAAACAGACTGTTGGATGGGGTTATATGTCAATAGATAACAGCTCTCACTTAATGATGAACAGGTCAGATGAAATCTTGATTCATCGATCAGATCTGATCACATGAGGCGATCAGAACCGTCACATGTCATCTCATCAGTTTACTGCTGCTGCTGAGCTCCTCATACATTCTTTAAACAAATCTTTTCTATAGCAGCATCTCTAGTATTTAGGGTTCAAGTTAAATAAACTAACTGAAGTTGTTTCTACACGCTACAGTTTTTAGCTGTTTACACTGAATGAGCATGAAAACACAGGCCTGTGGGTCACTGGAGCCACGTTTTGATGATGCGTTTCCTGTTAGTTAAAACTCTCCATGTGGACCGCACTAATGAGGTGGCAGAAAAACGACCCGTGTGCTGGATCATGTGAACATGGGGGACATTAACCCTTCTGTGTTCAGTTCAACAGAACCACAAATGAATCTGAACACATCTTGTGCACATTATCAAGACTTGTGCAGAGACTCGTATACGATGATTATAATCACTTCTGCTCTTGTGTTAACGGAGTATAATGACACTTTCCTCAAACTGTTACAGCTCAGTGTTTTTAATGGTCTAATATGACATTCGTATGACAGTTGTGGCAGTAACACACACAGAAAACAGGACATTCATTTGTGAACATATTGTTGGAAACGTTCTTCTTGGAAAAGTTCAACAGAAAGTGCAGAGTTCACACACATGGGCACAATTAATGATAAATAAGATTCACAATTAAACCAATCAAATGCATCTGTAAGTCAAAGTTCCAACATCACACAATGATAAAACTGGTTCTCAGGCGTCTGCAGAACAAATCACGTGCTGACTCCAGACATGAGACTGAATCCTGAATCAGTTAAATCCTAAATCCCAAACTGTTCCTAAATCAGTGATTGGTTTTGTTTCCGCTTCATAAGAACACAGGTCTGATTGAGAGACTGCGGCTCTGTGTTAACGCAGATGTTATCCTACATGCTCTGCACATGTTGACTTTTAAGCAATATAAGAGAAGTACAGCTCGAGTCATTCACTGGCAGCTCTTTAGCTGAATGTCTTTATAGACATATGGAAACATTTACACAAAGGCAGAGAGCTGCTCCATGTCAGGATCTCAGAAGTGGTTTCTTCATCTTTATATTCTCGCGTCTGATTGGCTGTGAGTGTGGGCCACATTCTATACGTCAGCTAACTGAATGTAAACCAAAGCCATTCATCAGTGTGAATGAAAACAAGCTGGAAGTGAAGTTTACATTTGAGAATCAAAGCCTCCAGCTGTTTTTTTCTCTTTCTCAGTTGCGTCAGTCACTTATATGGTTTAATTATCAGGAGGTTCTGGCAAACGCATGACCCGTGTCTCTAGTCCCTGACCAGGTTGTCTGGACAGCATCATGGGCCAAGCTGAACCTGGTGAGTAACCCCACATCCAGACCCTGGTCCGGTCCCAGACTTGAGACCTGAGAAAACAATGAAACAAGGTGCTTTCAAACACCTTTCCATCGAAATTTGACCTTTTGTTGTTGACTTATATCATTAGATTCTTCAGATAAGCAAACCTGTATGACTGTTGCTTCAGAGGGACACAAAAGATATTTTGAAGCATGTTGGTAACCAAACAACAGTGACACCCATTGACTTCCATTGTATGGACACAAAACCACTAAGACATTTCTCAGTGTCTCCCGTTGTGTTCCACTGAAGAGAAAGTCATACAGGTTTGGAATGACATGAGGGTGATAAATGATTGAGGAATTTTTGGGTGAACTCTTTATCCCTTTATACATCCCTCATCTGCAGCACACAAGCACAGTGCTGGATATGCGGTTGACTCATTACTGTGTTCTTTTCTAAGAGAATACATTGTGATGGATTGTGATGATAAACAGGTTATACAGTTCAGCGCTCATTCTCTTGAGAGTGCTGGACTCTCGTTCTGTGGAGACGCTTCCTAAAGCAGCTCAATATGTTTTTGCTATCTCACTGATGAGGAAATCAGCGTCTGGACCTGTTTTATGTGCTTTATGGCAAACAATCAAAGGTATAAAATAACACATCGGCCTGAAGAAGATTGTTGATCCAACTGGTGATGAAAGAATGTTTTCTTCATGAGGTTTCTTTTCATCTTTATGGGGGTCTCAGTTATTCATCACAGCTGCTGAAACATGTTTCCTTCGTAATACCTTGCTATTCTATAGCCCTGTGACAGAGTCTGATTCTGAGACAGAGACGATAGTCTGATCCCGAGACAGAGAAGATAGTCTGATCCCGAGACAGAGAAGATAGTCTGATCCCGAGACAGAGACGATAGTCTGATCCCGAGACAGAGACGATAGTCTGATCCCGAGACAGAGAAGATAGTCTGATCCCGAGACAGAGAAGATAGTCTGATCCCGAGACAGAGAAGATAGTCTGATCCCGAGACAGAGACGATAGTCTGATCCCGAGACAGAGAAGATAGTCTGATCCTGAGACAGAGAAGATAGTCTGATCCCGAGACAGAGACGATAGTCTGATCCCGAGACAGAGAAGATAGTCTGATCCCGAGACAGAGACGATAGCTTGATCCTGCTTATGAAAAGTGATGAGTTGGGCTGTTTGACTAGTCCATAGACCATAAACCAGCCTAATTACATGTACGGTGTCTGTACAACCTACTAATCATTCATATCACAGAACAATATGTTTATTTTGTGCATATTAGAACATAAGACACAATGTAACTATTATCTAAATATCTATAGAAAGAATAAAAAAGATGCTATATACAGTTGTTTTTATATAAAGTAAGAAGTTGTAAAAATGTTATTAACAAGTCAATACTGTACGTACCTTCTGTACCTAGAGGGCGAAACCTTCTGTTACCACCTCAACATGAACTCGCTATTCTGACTCCATCTGTAAAACAAACACATGTTCAGGTGTACAGTAATCTCAGGGTTCTCAGGGTTTCAAACTCTGTGTTCAGTAACAGGGTGATGCTGTGTTAGCAGACGTACAGGCAGGTCTTGACTCTGTTCAAAGCAGGTAAGATGGTTCTTTTAGACCACACAGTGTCTCGCTGTCAGTAACAGGTGTGTGTGCATCACCTGCCCCACTATAAACAACACAGCACATGTGCGGAGCAGAGACACGCTCAGCTGAACTGACAGAATACAGACAGCGGGTCTTGGCAAGCACACTGATGTTCTCCACTGCTGCAGTGGTTTAAACATGAACGCATGGCCAATGAAAGCTCACCTCCTGAAAACTGCTAGTTCTCATTTGAGCTGGTGTTTCTGACAGAACACAGACTGCACAGCCAGACTTCAGCTTTAATATCACGAGAGCTGTTTGTACATTTGAAAGAACATATTTTTATTTCACCTCAACGACCTCATATGTTTCATTCAGTTCATCATTATTTCCCATTGAGACATTTACCTGCCAAACAAATTACCCTCCTGAATCAAAAGAATATTTTTACAATATGTTCGATTATGAACGCTGAGTCACCAATGAATGTTTTTAAATGAACAAAGTCAAAACTGAAGCTATTTACTTACAAAAGTTTGATCTTGTTGTGCACATTATTATTTAGTAAAAATAAACCTACTGTACAGACCTGAGGAAAATGAGAGGACAAAGCCACAGAATTATACAGCACATCTGAACAGAACAAACAATAAAGAGAGACACTTTCAGGACTGCTGGATGAGTTTAGGTACATTTGGCCAGATAATGTTGTATATTGTTGTGTCTGACACCAAGTAAATGATTTTGACATTTTCAACTCCTTTCACACTTTATAGAATCTTGAAAGAACCTTGATTAAGACTCAATGAACAAAAAACTGTTAAAAATATAATAAAATATAATAAAAACGTCACGCCGCCAGATGATGGCGCTGTTGTAAAAGACGACGACACGTCACGCGTGTGACGTGGAGGTGAAAGGTCAGAGCGTCGTCGTGCACGCACAGAAAGATGACAACAGTACGAGCTTTTACGTGCGATGATCTCTTTAAATTCAACAATATGTGAGTCTCCGTCAGTATTCTGTTACCGTCAGTCACATATTGTGCGACTTTATGTTGTTGGCTGATGTACAGTGTTTGCATTAACAAAAGTAGCACAGTATTATTTCAGGAACCTTGCGGATGATCTAAACATCCTGTATATTTACATGTGTTTACATTTGGTACAGCCACGGTTTATTTTGTAAGAGGTGTGTGCATGTGGCCAAATTTACCTTTCGAAAACTGTCATTGGTAATACCGTGGTACGTACAAAAACATGGTACCACTAGCATGATACTTTCTGTTAGTCACTGTCCCAGAACTGCTGTTTGTATATCCAAATCTCGATTTTTACTGGATATGATACGAATTAAGATCCAACGATGTCCGTTTTTTCTTATATAAATGTTGTTTGCTATTCTAATAATTAACGATATGTTTTGTGGCGCACATGTGACCATGTTGACCATCATGTGACCATGTTGACCATCATGTGTGTGTATTCCACAGTAATCTGGATCCCTTGACTGAGACTGTATCCTTTATCATGAGATGAATAAAAGGAGTCCTGCAAATTAATAACTTTACAAGTGTATATTATTATATCCAGACAGCAGGGCAGATATAGTTAATGTTCACAATACACTGTAATAACACATCACCTGATTCATCTGGCTGTGATATATCAGTTTATCGTGATTGTGTATGAGACACACAGCACATCTAGGGCTGTTTTCATTATTAAACACATGATCCAGTGTTTGTTCTTAACTTGTATTATTGTACAGTATGGCATTCCCTTTTACCTGCAGTATCTGGCTCACTGGCCAGAATATTTCATAGTCGCTGAAGCTCCAGGCGGTGAACTGATGGGCTACAGTGAGTACATCTCTGTCTCAACCCTGTTTCAGTTGATCCTGTTGAGGGTCATTTACAGGTTAATCACTCTGTCATCATGTACTCACTCTTCATGATGTCACCTGCAGTCATGGGGAAAGCAGAAGGGTCAGTGGCCAGAGAGGAGTGGCACGGTCATGTGACCGCTCTGTCTGTCGCACCAGAGTTCAGACGACTGGGTCTCGCTGCTAAACTCATGGAGATGCTGGAGGAGATCTCAGAAAGGTGGAACATCTCTTCTTTGTCTTGTGCTGTGGATCTCCTAAATGAACACGTGTAAATGTAAAGCGTGTGTGTGGATGCCTCAGTGAGCGTCTGTTCTGATGATGTGTGCTGTCTTTAGGAAGGGCGGTTTCTTTGTCGATCTCTTCGTGCGAGTCTCCAATCAGGTGGCTGTGAATATGTACAAGCAGCTGGGCTACAGTGTGTACAGAACAGTCATAGAATATTACTCAGCCAGTAACGGCGAGCCGGA
>JAZGTI010014593.1:0-14000 GCA_036877585.1 Botia kubotai
ACAGACCTCAGGCAGTACGGGTGGGCCATGTCAACTTAGTGGTGAGTATGGAATTATGGTGTTAAACGCTGAACTGTAGTCAACAAACAGCATTTTGACATTATTCCCCTTCCTGCTGTCCAGATGGCTCAGGGTGTGTGATGGCGTCCTCAGTAGACCGGTTGGGATGGTACGCGAACTGTAGCGGGTCCAAGGTGTCAGGTAGGGAAGAAGTGATGAAGTCTCTGATGAGTCTTTCGAAGTATTTCATCACTACTGAGGTCAGGGCCACTGTGCGGTAGTCGTTCAGGCAGGCGGGCTGGGGTTTCTTGGGGACAGGAACAATTGTGGAACGTTTGAAGCACGTCAGGATTGTAGACTGTTCCAGGGAGAGGCTGAAGATCTCAGTGAACACAGGAGCCAGCTGGTCGGCACAGGCCTTAAGGACCTGACCCGTGATGCCATCTGGTCATGCTGCCTTCCTGGTATTCACTCTCCTGAATGCCTTCCTCACGCTGTGCTCTGAGATGATGAACGCGTTGTCCTCTCTGGCATGCTCCTCGTGTGTGCTGCCTATAGCGCTGTTAGCACTGCTAACGCCGGTAGCGCTGTGAGCTGCAGCCTCGAAGTGAGCATAAAAGATGTTTAGCTCGTCTGCCAGAGAAGCGTCCGCATTCACCGATCTGGAGAATGGTGTTTTGTAGTCCGTCATAGTTCTTAGTCCCTGCCACAGGCTCCTAGAGCCACTTGAAATTGTGACTCTAGTTTCTGGAACTTTACCCTGGCCCTGAGGTCATCGAGCTTGTTCTCCAGTGACTGGACATTGGCGAGCAGGATGCTAGGCAGATGTGTGCGGTGAAAATAATAAATTCTAAATTTAGTCTAATTCTAAATCAGACTAATTTTGAGAAAGAGCACTAATGACTTGTTGACGACGTTAAAATTTAAAGGTAAAGACTTGACTTGGAACTTGCCTGTCTTGACTTGGGACCTCTGCCACTTGGACACATACTGATATATAAGCGAGCTGGGGTGCACCACTCATTCAAATTTGTACTACAGAGCAAGAAGACAACACGAGCAGGCTGTTTGTGCCTAGTTGCGAGCGGTCAGCCCAATGGTAACCTTTCAGCTTAAGGTGTTAGGCGCCTCCCAACCAACCATATGGAGTGTGCGCTTACAAAGAAAAGCTACCGCAGTGGCCTTTTAGGTTTCTGCTAGCATAGAAGCTGGCAAAGCATCCACATCCTCGGAGGGGTGAATTCTGTAGAGACCACAACCTACTGGTGGTAGAGATCATGTGGTGATGAAATATTGACACACCTAAGTGGGTGGTACACATATGGGAACCTACTGGGAATGACCCTATCACTGAGAGGGTTCCTAGCCACAGTTGCAATGATATAGGCATTCTACAAAAGGGGAAAAGACAGAGTTTACAGAAGGGGGAACCTGACAGTGTAAATGCATCATACTGGGTTACCCCAGAGGGGATACCCGGGCTTACCTAGAAAGGGCCATGTACGTGATTATCAGGCCTCAATTCCTCTGCTGGGCCGGTCCTGGAAGGTACTAGAAGTGACCCTCACATGTACAACCAAAGACGCTAACTGGAAAGGAATAGCGCATGTTGCCACCTCAAAGAGGGGAAGGTTGCAGACACATGCGATACACCCAGCTGGTTGCAGTTACTCATCTGCAATACACAGGTTGCAAACAGGTCTATGTCCACCAAAGATGTGCCCCTTATCAATGCCCACAAAAACTCCTCTCATGGAGTGTACCCTAACTCTATTGGGTGAGGCAGTTCTTGTGCCAAGGTAATGTCATCCACAATCAAATGGGCTAACCTCTGTTTGGAGACTTTCCCTTTAGCCATCTTCCAAAGCTGATAAAGAGCTAAAGCTCTCCATACAATTGAAGTATATATGAAATGCACACACTGGACACAGCATGTTGATGGCTGGGTCTTCCTCCCTAATGCAGAATGCTTGCAAATTTACTCCCTGATCCCCAAAGGGTGTGGTAGGAACTTTGGGCATGTAACTAGGCTGGGATCTTAAGATCATGTGAGAGTAGCCTGGTCCAAACTTTACTGGTGACCGAGATTGATTTTAGGTCCCCGACCCTTTTAATGGAAGAGCCCTCTTGAGCGAAAGAGCCTTGGTCCAGTGTCATATAAAGAGCCCAGTGTCATATAAAGTTACAAAGTTACAAATATTGTTCAAGATTATACCTGTTGAGGGAGAGGGAAAAAAGGGTTAGGTCAACTTTTTTTAAATACTAGTATAAAATTCAAATGCCCTGCTCCCTGAGAGGGGAGTTAGTAAAATGCACAGTTGAAGATGCGCAGATCTAGAATTGGCCACAGCCGATGATGTGATGAGCATGCCACTGAACCTGGGCAGGTCATTCTCAGGAGTTATCTCAATGGGTAGGAGAGTGCAGCCCACACTCCTAAAAACCAAATGAGAGGAACAAGAGGGACAATAGGTTTCATTGTTCCTGGGGTGGATGGTGCACAGCTGAGTGTTTGCCAAGGCGACAACTGGGGATGCACTGCTGTACTTACCTGTTTTGACAGAGTCTCATTGTCAAGCCGTCAGGTACACAAGGGCCACATATGACCTAAGGTCTGATAAATCCCAGGGAGGGAGAAACTGCTCTTTTTGTGACAATTTTGGGGGCAAGTAGGGGCAAGCCCCATTTAACAGGGTCCTGTAAAGTGACTCTCTCCCTGGGTTGCCTGTTTCAGGACCGCTTTGAAACGGATGAGATTCCCTCAATGCCGGAGTATCAGTCTACTAGGAAGGAAAACATCTGGAGGGGATTTCTGCCTCAGCATGAAAAAAGGCAGGCAATTCGCAACCGCAACACTCTGATGGGCATGCTCTCACAGTAAGGACATGTCCCTTCTACGAATGCCGTTTGAGCATGGTTGAAACCAAGACATTGCAAACACCATTCATGGCTGTCTGATGAAGCGATAAAGCAACCACATCCAGTACAACAGAGGCAGAAAGTGCTCATCTTTAAAAACACTCAAACTCACTATTTAGTTTTCGGGGAATGGAAATTCACTCTTTTTTGCAATCTGCTGTTCAGAAACCTGCCGAAGCACCCAGGGAAAGTTTAAGGTGCAGGACAGCATAAAGGCAAAAACCACTGCAGTGCGCAGTAAAAAGATTGAAAAGTAAAGAGGGCTAAAAGCAATCTTGCATTTTAAATGAGGCTTTTGGACGATCAGATTCACCATTAATTAATGGCTCCAAAGAACGAAGAATAAGTGGTGCATACCAGCTTCCTTTCTACACATATGTCCAGGGTGGAGACTAGCATGCAAATTCCACTTTCCAGTTTTAATTGGCTTTATAAAGAAGCAGAGGTGTTTGGGACTCCCAAGAGTAAACCCCTAGTGCCTGTTACTACATCAACACCATGTCAAAGTGAGTGGCAAAAAGAGAACATTTCTTTCATTTACAATAGTGGGAGAATATGTTTAATTTCCTTGCTCCCACTGTTAATGTTATTTTCCACAGTAACAAAAGCATGTTTCAGATAAAATTATAAATGCTTCCTTTTCAGTCAGCTGAAAAGTCTGATAAAATAGTGCACTAAATATGGATGACTGTATTGCTTTATTGTCTTTGGTCTTTTACTCTGCACAGAGTCATCAACTCAAGCACTAGGGAGAACATTTGTTCAGGATTAGTGTTCATTTAACATATTTTGAAATACTTTCTCAACCTTAAAGGGCCACTGCAGCTTCGGTAGCTCCACATACTCATGATGCCTCTCTCTGGGATCGCTATCACTTCTAACTGTAATTTATGTTGATGTCATAGCATTTTTCAAAACAATTGGTAACTTGAGAGCTCTACAGTGAAGCTCTTGGCTTTCATTTGTCCACCTGTTTGGAGAAGAGAACAGGGTTGTTTTGGGTTGCACTTTGGATGAAAAGGTTTTGTGTAACATGTGTGCGAGCTCACACACACTTTAAGGGCTGAACAATCTTTGTTCTGTTAGTGAGACAGGTTGAGTTTCATTAGAAACATGTTGAGAAGTAAAAGGAAATTGACTTCATAAACAGATCCTGATGGAGCCATGAGTGAGGTTAAGAGGAGAGATGCCCTCTTTAAACGTGTGTGTGGAATTGTACTCTACATCATGACCTTGAACCTGCTTTGTGATGACCTCAAATGAGCCACAGATACTAAGCTTTAATGAGACAAGAGCAAGATTACAACATGCATCCTAACATTCACCTATTCATCCAAGCATCCATCCAAATATCAATCTATTCATCCATCCAACCATCCATCTCAAAATGTATCTATCCATCCATCCATCCATTGACCAAGGCATCTAATTATTCTATGTCGTCCAACCATAGAGTCTGGCTGGGGTGTCACAGTTAAGTTTTAAGTGAATAAGGGATTACTAAACCAGAGGGTGACAGCTGCTCAGAGAAGAGAGAGATATCATTAACACACAGCAGTAAAGAAAATAAACCTGTGGAGTGTTTTATTAGCATGTGAGTTTATGTGAGAGCGCAGAAGAGGAGGCCAGTGTGTGTGTCTGTTTTGCTAGGTGCTCATGTTTGTTTTCATTGCATTCGACTTCCTGGTTCCTGGATTGTGTGTGTAGCCATGCATGTGTGTGTAAGTATGTTTGTGGTTTGCACACATAATTATATGTGAACAAGTATAATTGTGCCTTACATTGACAGTGTTTAGCATGTCCACACTTGTTCTCCCTTTCAGTGATGCAGTTCTCACTATTTATTGGTGTGTATGTGTGTGTGTGCCAGATCTTATTAAAACGTCTCTTTGGATGTCAATGGCAGCTCATATGTGGAATGTGTAATCACACGGGGAAATCCATAGAGCTTCTGTACATTCCTTTGCTGCACTGCAGGTCCAGACACCCATTCCTTGTGGAGAAACTCCCCATGAGCCATTCCCAATGAGTGTATTGTTGCCAGGGCAACAGGTCGAGCTATCCCACGGACCAGGGCCATGTGGATGGGATGTGTTTGTCAGGATCAGACCTAATTGTGTTTGAAAAGCAGGAAGTGCAGGACACACATTCCCTGTGGAGAAACTCCACCACTCCCAAGGAGAGTATTAGCGCCTTAGTTTCATCATGAGGGTCAACAGGTTGAGTTACCCCAGAATTCTTGTTCTTCATTATAGCTCAAAACGCAATGTACAAATCTGAGGGGGCCACAGTTTAATGCAATGTTTATCATCTAACTAGGTTCAAAGTGTCATCAACCCAGCTCAAAGAGACCGGCCATGCTTGCCATTGATTTGCCCCAAAGGCCAGTGGAGAATAAATTTCCAGCTGGGTTCAAAGTTGTCCTCTCATAAGCATTTGCAAGAACATCTCGCTGCATGGATGCAAGACATCTGTGGACCAGATGTCCTAAATGCCTCTATTTCCTTCAAAAAAACAATTAGGGACAATTATCGAAACATATAAATGAATTTTGTCCATAATTAAAATGTTTTGGATGGGGAGATGCTGGGAGTTATGAGCATGGATGTTAGAGGGGCCCAGGAACAGGTGGTTACAATCTCTGGCCAAAGTCTCAGTGGTGTTCAAAAACCAATGGAGGGGAGAATGCAGAGAAAGAAACCTGCTGTTTGTTCAGGCACTTGTTTGTGTGGACAAGTGCTACTAGCAACACACACATGTTAACAGCCGACATTGCTTTAATGGCTGTCATTGAATATAATAGTGGCTAATTTTCTAAATGCAACTATTAAACCAAACCTCTTGTGTGCATGAAAAGGGACACTGAGATCTCCAAACAAACAGCCATCAACATCAGCCACATATACCAGGGGTGCAGATTTGGCTGCTTAACATCAGCAATTAGTCCTTACTAGTAAAAGTTGTAACTACACTATTATATGGCCAAAACATCTATGTCCATTAATATCTATTCAAAAGTAACTTTGTATTATTTGTATTGTAATATTTTTGCAAGCAACATATTACTTTTGTGATGTTACATTGTGATGTTAAATGGGATGGTTTACCATAGACATGTTTTACTAAAACCATTAAATAGACTTTAGATTCACTATTGAGAATAGTGTGCATGTTCTTCTGGTGCTGTGCTCCAATCAGCATTGTCTGTATGTTAGTGCATACTTTTCTTTTGGTTATAGAGTGATCAGTTACATGTTATTTAGGCCAAGCTATTGCCATTGAAATAAATGGAAATGTTTATTTCATTGTAGCTCATTCCAGGTATATTAAACCTGGCTGACACACACACATCACTCACTGATCTACAAAACCAGTTCAGGCCGGAATATATGTGTGTGAGAGAAGGGAATTTGGAGATCTTAAGGACTGAAACGAGATCATGCTGGTTATATATGAGAAGCACATTGGAGCATTTAGACAGGATGGATTGGGCCATCAGTGGTGTGTTTGTATGGATCAGCACTAATTGTGTTTGAAAAGCGGGAAGCGCTGGAGATGCTGTCCAATGAGAGTCTTATGTCAGGAGTCTTTGAACACACATACACACCAACATATGTGTTCCTCTGTGCCACTCTCAAAAGACCAGGTTGGGCCAGTATATATTTCCATGCTGAAAAACGTTGATTTATGCCGGTCTGGAATAGCACGTCGGACAACAAGTGTCAATCTATTGTACAAATAGTAGTATTGTATATAATCTAGAGTATAGATTGACACATTTCTTTAAGTTGCACTATAAGCAACACAATGTGTTCATCGAATTAAAACTGCAAACAACATTGTGTGTGTGTGTGCATATGTGTGGTCCAGTTTGTAATCTCACAATCTCAGTGGATGATTTAACCAGTATGGTACATTGAATAACAAAGTAAAGAGGTGAGCAGACCAAAGGAGATTTATGTGTATTTTCAGTTTGAGTAAATTTGATCACTGCTTGTTTTGGCAGATAGTATCATCTACAACTGTATAAATACACATGCAAGGCTTTCAGGTCCCTAATCTATTCTAAAATGAACTTACTGTTATTGTGATAAAAACTGTTTGTCTTCTTGTACTCCAAAATTGCAAGATCTGATATACTGTAGAATTACTAATGTGCACATGCAACATGAGTTAACCAAGTAGAATAACAAAATTCCTAACTTATAGCACTAGAGGTGGGTCCGGAGTTAGTGTAGGTGCTTAAATATTATTTTTATAAATCTAACTTTATGGTCAGACTTATGGGTGTTGCTACATATAGGGTTATTTTATGAAAATGTTCAGCTACAATATTTTCCTAGTGCATTATCTGTTCAAAGTTGTTAGATAAGCTAGATTGCAGCTAGTTATCTAAACTTGGACCTACCATAAACTTCTACTCTTTTATAAAGCCAATTCTCATTGTTACAGACGATCCCAATCTTACATCAAAAATAAATATTTTTTGTCCCCAAAGTATATTTTGTTATATTTAACAAACTACTGGAGACATCTTTTAGCCAGTTTGTTTATGGCTGGGTTACACACATATCAAAATGTGCATAACCGGTACTTACACAGGTGACCCTAATAAGAGCACAGTTACCAGGGCATGATGGGTAATTGTGATGTATGAGGTGTGAAGTGTTTGTGTGTGTAAGTGTGTTTTATCTGTAACCGTGAGAACAGTGTGATGGTTGTGTTATCTGCTCTGGTGAACTTAAGACATGTGCTGAAGACCTGACCTGCTCTACTGAACTTCTGATGAAAGAACCCGGACACTTCATGCTGGACAACCCACATTAATCACTCACACACATGTTGGCATATGTGGTTTATGAGGACTCTCCATAGACATAATGTTTTTTATACTGTACAAAGTGTATATTCTATACTCTAACCCCTAACTTTTGGCATTTTTTAATTAAAAATCACCATTTAGTATGTTTAAGTGATTTGGTTTATGAGGACACAGGAAGTGTTAAATCATGTTTACATTGTTATATACATCATTATACACATGTGTGTCCTCGTAAACCACATATTCAAACACACACACACACAGTACCATAGACTTCTGTTTTTTACATACACAGCTAGTTATAACTAATATAACCTAATCCTAACCCACACTCTAAAACTAACTGAAACCTTTCTGCATTTCAAAAATAAAACTTTTTATATTGTGATAGTGTTTTTACAAATGAGGATGTCCCCAAAAGAATGTTTTGCTCAGATTTGCCAGGTTTGGCTGACTTTTTAATGCAAGTTTGTCCCTAGTATACGGTTAAGTAAACCCACCTAAACACACATCTGGGTGAGGATGAAGAAATGTGAGAAAGTGAGAAAACAAACTTGTGAATACAAACTTGCAAAAAAAAAGAATGACCTTCTGAATGCCGTTGACATTAATGTATTTCTAGCTGTACAAACTCAATTTTATGTATTGCTGCACTTCTAAATGTCAGAAAGTAGGTATGCGTTTCATTCTCATAGTTCCTTCAAAGGGCTTTATAGTATGTATGAGTACAAACTGTCATCTTCTGATGTATGTTTTCGTTTCAGGTCTGAAATGTATTGCGATCATTCACGCCTGTGTGCTGAGGTAGAGCAAGCCTGGCTTTTCAAAGGTATATATTCCAGAGGTATATAATAAATAATTATCATAGCTGCCATTCGCAACAGTATAAGCACAAGAAAATCTTTACCATTTTTTATGATGTAATTAAAAACAAGGTTATGAGATAAATTATGTGAATGCTTGCCTGAAAAGATCTGTCTTTAATGTGAATTTGAACAGTGAGAGATATTCTTCAAAGAGTCCCAGGACTGCACCTGACTGCAGAGAGGTTGTGTAGAGGTTATGTAGATGACTCAGCAGGTGTACCCTAGTCCAGTTCGAAGGTCAGGATAGCAATCTGTTTGTTAAGCAGGATGCTTAGGAGGATTCACGCAAACATATGTGTAAGTGGTCTGGTTATTATAGCATGTTTACTGCCATCTTACTAATCATTTGTAAATTTGGTAAATTATTTGTTTTCTCAGTTTAAGCATAATTCTCTTTAACAAATGCATCAGTTAGGCTTCTAAAATATTATATTGTTTTTTTGTTTTATTATTTATGTTATATATTGTTTACTTAATATGTTGTTTTAAGGGTATTAAAACAATCATAAGTAACAGCCAAAAATACTAATTAAGATTTTTTTACGCTGTTAACAGTGTTGAAGTGTCTAAACTGCAGATATTGTAAAGGCCTGTGAAAATGTGAAAATCACTTCTCTCAGGAGGACAATAAAGGTCTCTTTTTCTTTTCTTCATCATATGTTCTTATATTTCTGCTCATTTCAGTTCCAGAAACCTTTCCACACATACATGCACGCAAGCACATGCAACTGGCACTGCTGGGGAGGTGCAGCTGCAGATTGTAAAAATAAACGCAGCGTGTTTTAAGAACCAGGAGATTAGTTCTCTTTTATGGGTGGCTCTTTCATGTGTGACTCCCTGAGCGCTGGTCATGAAAAGAGAGGTTGGAAACAGAAAGAAATGTGTGTGGAGTTTTTCGTAGTGAGACACATAGCCGGAATGTGGGAAAAAATGATTTTTTTGTGTGTTGTTTGATGTGAGGAAAAACAGTAATTGAACAGAATTCTTAGGCATGTAGCCAGATGTGTCTCTGTGAAATCTATGTGTGTATGTAGTGAAAGTTATTTTTGAAGATGAACCATTCTGAGTTAATATCAGTAATGATCATCAGTGTTACGGGGCAGTAGTGTTTGCGGGGCAAAAACGAGGAGCATGACACGGGAACTAAATGATAGGAACATTTAATAAAAGGAAAACAAAAAGACAAACAAACACTAACCGTGGGTGATTTTGGCAAAAACAAATGCAAACAGCAGCGTTGCATGAGTAATCCAAGGTAAGCAAAAGTCCAAAATCCAAAGTTCAAAATTCAAAGTCCAAAATCCAGAGTCCAAGAAACATACAACAAGCAACATTCAAACAATCAATGACAAACTATACATACAAACGAGGAACTTAAATAGACAGACTAATCAAAGTGAACCAGGTGATGATGATTACAAACAGGAAGTGAAGACAGTGAAAACCAAACACAAACAGAAACTTCAAAATAAGAGACCTGACACGTAACATAACGCCCCCCTCCCGAAAGGCGTGTCCTCACGCCATATAAACACAGTCGATAACTAAGGTGGCATTGATGGTGGGAGGCGCCTGGGCAGAGACTTGAGGAGCCAGGGCGGAGACTTGAGGAGCCAGGGAGGTAACCAGAACGCAGCCAGGGAGGTATCCCTTGGTGGAGACGATGGAGGGAGGAGCCATGGTGGAGGAGAGGCCGATGATGCCATGGCACCGACCGATGGCGGCGGATACGGGGGCAGCAAAGCCCGAGGTGGAGGCTGACTGCAGACAAGCCAGAGTGATGACGAGGGTCCCGTGGGCCGAGATGGAGTGGACGGCTTCGGTGACCAAAGTGGAGGAGGAGGAGATCCGGAGGGACGCAGCGGAGCCAGAGCGATGGGGGACTGGAGAAGGTCTTGAGAGTAGGAGGAGCTCACTGAAGCTGGTGGGACATAGTGACGAGGTGGAACCGGAGGAGTGTAGTCAAGAGGCGATGGTGGGATGACGACTGACCGAGGTGGCGCCGGAGGAACGAGAGAGCCGGGTGGAACTGGTGGACCGATGGTCGATGATGGAGACGAGGAAGCTGGAAGCCATGGAGGAGCCGAAGGGTCGTTGGAGCAGAGCTGAAGGATCCTCCATCCTCAGCGAGGATGTAGCTGGTAGTTGACTGTCCAGCGACGAGCCCACGACACTGCTGGTGAGCTGAGGGTGAGCCGAGGGACTGACAGACCCCAGTGACATTAGCGAAGAGACCGGGGAAGACATATGAGGAGGTGGGAGAGAGAGGTTGAGTGGGATTACTGTATCCTTTCCCCATTTTGGCATGGCTACGGGGACATGGTGACAAAAACAAAGAACAAAAACCCAGAAAAAAACTGAACCGCTGCTGTGCTGTTGTTAAATGTGGTCGTTGATTCTGTTACGGGGCGGTAGTGTTTGCGGGGTAAAAACGAGGAGCACGACACGGAAACTAAATGATAGGAACATTTAATAAAAGGAAAACAAAGACAAACAAACACTAACCGTGGGTGATTTGGGCAAAAAACAAATGCAAACAGCAGCGTGAAACAGAGAATCCAAAAATACAAGAAAGAAGAGTAATCCAAGGTAATCAAAGTTCCAAAATCCAGAGTCCAAAATCCAGAGTCCAAGAAACATACAACAAGCAACATTCAAACAATCAATGACAAACTATACATACAAATGGGGAACTTCAATAGACAGACTAATCAAAGTGAACCAGGTGGTTCGAGCAGGAATGTAGCTGCTAGATTATATAATGGAGTCACTTCATAATTGTAATGCATCTATTTTTCAGAATTGGTCATTGAAAAACTCATCAAACAGTCATTATAAAAGGGGGTAAATAGAAGACCCTTGGTATAGTCTAACCATCAGTAAATGTTATATCATTTAAATGTGGGGATTTCCACACATAAAAACATGAATCTTGTCAAGAGCCCCTGTTCTATCTTATACTCTTTTTTTCTTACTAGCATCAGTTCATCAGGATTAAGTGATTTCTTTCATATCAGATGTGCAGTTTAAGCAAATAAATCACAGTTACAGCTCTTATCTGGAATGTGGCAATGTTGTTGCAGTTATGTGGTGTAAATATCAATTGCATCACAGTTTGTGTATCACCTGCAGAACTCAGAGCTGTAGCTTATCAGAGCATGTGAGCTTTAGTGTCTATGTTCAACATCAGATTTAAAAGATTTCCAGATCCTTTCCTGCTGCTACTATGCATAATTTCTACTGAAATGATACAAATTTAGTGAAAGTCTAATATCTTTTATTGTTGTTATTGGAAAGTCTGATGACTGATTCTGTCTTAAACAGATCATGCTGAATGAAGATGGCAGAGATGAGGAGTCTACCAGCAGACAGCAGGACAGGGACCTGACAGTGGGGAGTTTGAGACTAAATGACAGCCCACACACACTGTAAACTCATTCATCTACATCCCGCTCTTCTATATTAACACAAGAAGAGAGATTGATTGTGGAAGTTAGGTTATTATATGACAAATATCTTAAGTTTCACAAAGAGAACCATGAAAAGCAGTCTGGTAAAGAACTGCAATATTCTTGAAAATACAAGATGTGTTCTTAATTAATCGCTCAATAAGCGGTCATTCACACACTGTTCTGAAATAAAACAGTAATAAAAGCAGTTTTAACCTCAGGTTGAATTGTGAATACACTGGCACTGTTCTCTGTATCTACACAGTAGACACGTGAGAATTAAGCTTATTCAACTTCACTGATGTCAAACCTGGCATGACTTAAAAAAAAAATTCACAGATGACAAGAAGTCCTATGGGTTTGGAATTAAACATGGGTGAGTAAAAGAAGACAGAGCTTTTTTTTTGGGTGATCTATTATTATAACACTCTGTTCACAGCTCAAAGGCCACACTTCTCAGGTGAGCATGGTTAATGTGTGCCACATCCAAAACTAAGAAAATAGACACCTACAAATCCTGTACAACAACAGCAAAAAAAATTGTGAATGGCATCATATACTATGATTAATTTTCAGAAGCTGAAAACCTTATTATAACTATCATACCCCTTTAGCACAGTAGCCATGGTAATGTTTAAAACCAAAATAAAGAATTGGTGTATGGTGCATGGTCTGATATATATATACAGTGCCTTGCAAAAGTATTCATACCCCTTGAACTTTTTACATTTTGTCATCTTACAACCACAAACTTAAATGTATTTTATTGAGATTCTATGTGATCGACCAACACAACCAACACCGACCAACAAGTAGCACATAATTGTGAAGTGGAAGGAAATGTTCAAAATTTTAAGAATATACAAATCTGAAAAGTGTGGCGTGCATTTGTATTCAGTCCCCTGTACTCTAATACCCCTAAATAAGTTCCAGTGCAATCAATTGCCTTCAGAAGTCACCTAATTAGTTAATAGAGTCTACCTGTGTGTAATTTAGTCTTAGTATAAATACACCTGTTCTGTGAAGGCCTCAGTGGTTTGTTAGAGAACACTAGTGAACAAACAGCATAATGAAGACCAAGGAACTCACCAGACAGGACAGGGGTAAAGTTGTGGAGAAGTTTAAAGCAGGGTTAGGTTATTAAAAAATATCCCAAGCTTTGAACATCTCAAGGAGCATTGTTCAGTCCATACAAAAATGGAACAGTATGCCACAACTGCAAACCTACCACCTAAACTGACAGACCGATCAAGCAGAGCACTGGTCACCTATAAGTCATGTACTCCACAAATCTAGCCTTTATAGAAGAGTGGCAAGAAGAAAGCCATTGTTGAAAGAAAGACATAAGTCCCATTTGCAGTTTGCCACAAGCCATGTAGGGGACACAGCAAACATGTGGAAGAAGGTGCTCTGGTCAGCTGAGACCAAAGTCGAACTTTTGATGGAATGGAATGGTTTGGATCAAATATTCATGTGTTAGAATGGCCTAATCAAAGTCCAGAATTAAATCCCATTGAGCATCTGTGGCAAGACTTGAAAATTACTGTTCACAGACACTCCCCATCCAATCTGGCTGATCTTGAGCTATTTTGCAAAGAAGAATGGGCAAAATTTTCAGTCTCTAGATATGCAAAGCTGGTAGCGACATACCCCAAATGTCTTGCAGCGAAAAGGTGGCTCTACAAAGTATTCACGCAGGGGGGCTGAATACAAATGCACACCACACTTTTTTCAGATGTTTATTGGCTTAAAATTTTGAAAACCATGTATCATTTCCATTCCACTTCACAATTATGTGCTACTTTGTGTTGGTCTATTACATAAAAGCTCAATAAAAAACATTAAAGTTTGTGTTTGTAATGTGACAAAATGTGGAAAAGTTCAAGGGGTATGAATACTTTTGCAAGGCACTATATATGCACTGTATATATATATATATATATA
>JAZGTI010014594.1:3914-14000 GCA_036877585.1 Botia kubotai
TTGTTTCGATGCCTGGTGTTGTTTCGATGCCTGGTGTTGTTTCGATGCCTGGTGTTGTTTCGATGCCTGGTGTTGTTTCGATGCCTGGTGTTGTTCCGATGCCTGGTGTTGTTCCGATGCCTGGTGTTGTTCGCTCAGTTTCTATGCGTGTTGTGTAATCTCGCCTGACTCGTGTGTGCTCGTTAGAGTTTCGTCTTGTTCCGTGTTTCGTTGTTAAGTTTAGTCTCAGCTCGTCACGTCTAGTCGTGCCTTGTTTATTGTTTAGTGCTTCTGTTTAGTTCTGATTTATGTTTATATTATTATTCTAGTTAGTTCTCTGTTTTAAGTAGTTAGTTATTATCCCGTTCTGTTTTTACTTGTTCTGATTTGTTTAATAAAACTTTATTTTAAAACCGCTGCCTGCATTTGGGTTCTTCCTCCTATCACAAAACCTGACAAAATAAAATTTCTTGTTCACATCTGCCTTTTTGCTGCTATATTGTCAAACCCAGGCATTCTGTCACTCTACGTAAATAATTAGCAGTCTCAATGAATAGTGGTTAGTGTGAAAGTTGAGAGCCATGAAAACTTGCTGATAGGTACCTTGCTATTCACATGCACTTTTGTGTGCATTCACAGATTTATAATGAAGATAATGCAAAACTATAGAAATTAAGCAATTTTATGACTAGTAGAAACAGACTGTGTTAATCGTAATGTAAACATGGCAGAATTAGATTAGTGATAAGTGACAAGTTGCACCAAATCAGAGGTCACTTTGTCAAAATACACAATATTGCTGTAGAGGACAAACGTCATAAGCACAATGATGCATGAAATCAAACAAAGCAACTTACATTGGTTGATGATCAAAATCCAAACACCCTCAAAACATCCCATATTTTCAATTTCGTCTTACTTTTCATTTAGCTCTGGAGACTGAGCTATGTCATCTGATGATGTTCCCACTCTCTCTCTCGCTCTCTCCCTAGCTCACCACTCTGGTTCAACGCATTCACATGCTGTTACCATGACGATAGGAAGTGGGCTGCTTGCTTCCTCTCAAAGTTCAAGTTTGTTGGATGCTGAGAGAGACATATTACATAAACACCAAATCCTCAGAGACACAGGAAAATGTAACATGCTTCTTATCAAAAACAGCTACATACTAACTGAGATGTCAGAATCTGAAACGTCAGCGTAGTTTGTCAACTAGAACAACATTAGTGACACAAAATGACATCTGCACTGATATACATAACGATACAGAACACAATGTACCTTCAGAATGAATTCAAAATAATTCAGTTAAGCAGTATGCTTGGTTGTATGTTAGCAGTTGCTCCTGTGATAATCAGATGCAGTGTATTTTGTGCTGTTACACAATCTAATGTAACTATGTGTAATAATATTAAGACTCCACTAAAACAAAAGTCCTCATTTTAGCATAGCATTTCACAACAACTAAAAGGAAAAACAGTGCAGTCAAGTAAAGTAAAACTTCTCATGCACTGCAGATGTTGCCTAGCATGTTACACAGAGATACTGGAAATTATTGTAGTTATTTTTTTTATTTGTAGTTTTTATTTTTTTGTAGTATTGTAGTCCATGCAGTTTCAAGAGCCCTGAGAAACAGGCATTTTCCATTGTTCTGCAATTTTCACATTTTAACAACAGAGATGGTGTTAGTGCTTTTGAAGAGGTGTGAAATATATAATTATTCTGTATTACACAATTCAGTTACATAACCCAAGCACATTTCATAGTCAAACGTATATATTTATGCATTATAAGTATATATGGGCCAGTGGCCTGTTTGAGCTTATAGAAGGAGGCTGTATTGGTATTGGGTGGTTGATAAGGGATGATGTATGATAATAATTACTATAACCAGATATGCTTAATTCAGTTTCATTTATAAAAACACCAAAACAAATCCCAAGAAATTCACATACTAATATGTATAATTTAAATGCACTGTTTGTCACTTTGGATAACAGCATTAGCCAAATGCATGTCAATGATCCTGTATTTCAGATGATCCAGAAAAGAAAGGTCTGTGTATCCTAAATACCTAAATACATTGATTGAAATCTAGGGACCAGAATATCACAGAGATTAACACCCTAGTACCCACCCTAGTGAAAACACCTGAGTAACTGCATAGCAACACACACAACATCAACACCACCACCAGGCAACAAACCACAATATTAACACTTTGTAGCAGTTTTGCACAGGCAAGCACCACTAAAAATTTTTTCAGAAAATGTACATTTCTAGTTAATATTATTGCACGTTTTAACCCAACACTATGAGGGTTAAGGTCTTACACCTTAATTTATCCGTAATCCTTTATCTGAATGTACACAATGCTTACAATAAAGCACCATGCTGCCTATAACCAAGTTTGAAATAAATTTTGCACATGCAATGCAACATCATTAATCAAAAATACATCGGACGCTCAGACTATCATTTAACAATGACATGCTCAATATAATCACAGTGCAAATGCATTACACTTTGCAAAACTTATAAACCATAATTGGACTGTCAGATTTAGCTGTTGAAGTGTATGTTTTTCTGTGGGAATCGGTCCAGTGCCATTTAAAATAAAAATTCACAACTAAAGTATGAGACACCTAAGCAAACAGTGACAAGTAACATGATGTTCAGACTTTCTTGCTTTTTAGAGGTTAAGATTAAGCTGAGACGAGGTTTGTGACACATCTTCATACAGTGGAAAATACAGACAAGACCCATAAAGTTTCTATGTAATCAAACCTGAAATAAAGCTGAAACTAAAGCCTAGGTCATAATTCACTGACATTTTTTCCTTCATCTTGGTTTTTCAAGAGATAAATCCATGATATGACACTGTTCAATTATACAGATTCGGAGGTTGCCTTCTTTTTAATACCTGGAGAAAGTTTTGTTACCGTTCACATCCAATGGCAGCTGCTTGCCTGGCACTGGATCCTTGGAAATGTGAGCCAATCATCTTAGCTGTAATTTCCATATAACCCTTCAGTCACAGGAAATTGGATTTATTTTCTGTCTCCATCATGGAGATAAAATTCCTTTTAAGTGGGACATTGTTCAATTTAAGGTTTATTTTCATACTTAATATAAGCAAAACATTTTTCAAATTTATACTTGACTGCAAATAACCTATTTATCTGCCAAACAGAATGAGCACTATATGTGGTACTGTGGTACAAGATTAGAGTTTTGAGGACTGTATCCCATAACCTTCCATTTCCAGTGTGATGAATGAACTGGCAGTAATGAAAGCAATTTTAACAACTATTTTGCTTGCCAAAAATGCAATTTAAAAATGGCATTTAAAAAGGATTACATTCAACATTTAAGGTAACAAAAAAAAATACCTTACTGCTGTTCGAAATTTTTGCGATTTCATAATGCCCACTGCATACGCTGCGCACAATACAGCAAATATTAAACTAGCTAGTATTTTCATTCCAAACACAGCCCTGTAGAGTGGGTTCCAAGCTGCCCTTTATATTTTATGGAGTAATTACAATTACAATCATGTGTGCTGTACCGGTGAGTCTTTCACAAACTGCTTTCTGTGGTTGAGTGTGGCTGATTGTGATGACATCTGGTGTAAAGGAACTGCACCAGCACCATGGTCCGCTTCCCTGCATTACCACCACACTGAGGTACACAAAAGTTTTCATGTTGCTGATTGCAATTAATAAAGAACTAAGAAAAAAATTCCCACTAGAGAAGGAACAATGAGAGAGAGGTGGTTCTGTGTGCAAACCCAGCACTCACATACACATGTAAAGTGGAAGTCGAACTTATTTAAAACAAGGGCTTAAAGGTCTTAAATACAGCAAATACGAAAAAAACTAAATGAGGATCATTCCAAAGTAAAGCTTCAGGACATTTTGAGGCTCAGAAGGGGGCTTTAAGCCAAAATAAACAAGGGGGGGGGGGATACCTGGAATTAATGGAATCTAATTAACCTATCAAACAAAAAGTCAAAAAAATCATCTTCCTTGACTTCCTCTCTGTCTCAAACACAGGAGAAAATCAAGTGTTACAAAAAAAGAGGCACCCTACAGCGCCTGCAGAAAATAATAACAATAAAGCAACCACACGCTGTCATTACAGAAGATGCAGCAGGTACCTTTTCCTAGCTAGAGCAATTTAGCTCAGAACACACTAAACAAAAGCTCTGGGTAAACATACGGGGCCAGCTCTCTCCCGTGAGAAGTCAGCTTCCTCTGTTTAAATTTCCGCTCCTCTCCACCACTCTGATGAGGAACAGGTAACCAATTAGAATCCTGCGAGAGACCGGGTAGGAACAGAGGAACACAGGCAACACTACACTTCCCAGCAGGCTGTTGGGCATCAGGAAAAACATAATGTCATACAAACACATTCAAAACATTAGTAACGCAATATGTTATACGTCCTGGGACGTAAAAATTAAAACAGACATTATTTTGTCACACATCAAATATATACACCAACAACGCTATCACTGTTGTCCACAGCAAACATTTTTGGACAAAGTTCGAACATATTGACATGTTCGAATATAGAATCTTGTGTATCAGATGGAAGTTTTTAAATACCTATTTGTGTCGCCGCGTTTTTAATATGCGTATTTAGCTTTACAAGCGTAATTACCTGTAAAACAGCTAATTCACCCCCTCATTATTAATCACTTTTTCTAGAAACACAACAAATGTTTCGTGAATTATAACATAATTCTTGGCAATTCATACCGAAAATTATTAAAACGTCTACACTTACAGCAGCTAAATTAATTTATTGGAATTTCATTTAACTTTTCTTTAAGTCTACTTGGTTAAATTCAAATACGAATTACAACTTTGTATCCTGTTTGCTAAATCAAATTCAAGTAAAATGAAATTTAAATTTTGAATTTGACTTCTGAATGGCGTATAACTCTGTTATGGGAGCGTTCTACGTGTCGACGTCAGGATTTCATTCACAACGGTGAAAGCCGTGACGTCTCAGTTTGAAGAGGTTCTATGTCTATAATGAAAGAGCTCATTTTTGTTTGTCGCGCCGCTCGTTCGCAGTGTATCTGGGGTTCTAAAAGCACTGGCTGCGTATTTCATGACCAAAATCTCTGAATGACAGCCCAGACAAAGCACTTGACGTCAGTTGTGCGAGTCATCTCAACGACCAATCATCAGATGCAAACAAGCAGGCGCCGCTGTCTGTGAACTGCCAAAGCGTTACAAGCGGAATGACAACCCATGACTAAACGCCCCCAGGTAAGAAATCTTGATGCAAATATACAGGATAACGAAGATAAATAAGAGCAAGCAAATAACAGAAGCAAGCCGCTATAGTTTGTCTTTGTTTACATTTGCCTTTGAGCTTTATGTATTCTTCATCTTGACTTGATGGAAGAGGGATGGAGACATTCGCCTATTCTGTGGTTGGTGGCAATGACTATTAATCTATGATTTACTGCAATGATGTTACAGTTGCTACGTAAGATTCTTACATCAGTTAATGAGCTTTATTATTATCCTAGCGGTAGTAAAAATATCTGTACAGCCCTATTTTTCCCATGCAGCAGGGGACTAAAAATGGAACTTGTTTAAAAATAGCTAATTCAACCCCTCATTATTTGAATATGCTGTAAAATATATTTAACATGCTCTGGAGGAAATAATCAAAGCTACTGCAACATTTCAGTTGTATGATTTATCCAGGTTAGTATATTTTTCCTCTTTGGTGCTGTTGTGACTTTTAAAAGCAAAAGTGAATGTAATGTAGGGGACAATATTTTTGTAACACAAGCAGAATCTTGAGCTATACAAAATAGAAGATGCCTTGTGTTTTTATAATGATTATTGTATCTTAAGTATTTTAAGTAATTTTCTGAGATGTGTATTTTCATTGTGTGTGATTGTGGAGTTTTGTTTGTGTCTGTCTCTCTGTCTATACTCTTTTCCTCTTATCTTACTTCCAGTGATTCACCCTTCCATCACAGCAATGAGTAACCTGTTCCAAAACACCTCTTTTTGGAACCTGGATGTGCTGGAGGCAAAGAACGCATCGCCCACCCCATCCTGGAAGCTGGAGCCAGTGCCCATCATCATCAACCCATGGGACGTACTGCTGTGTGTGACAGGCACGCTTATGTCCTGCGAGAACACTGTGGTGATCGCTCTCATCGTCTATACACCCACCTTGAGAGCCCCCACGTTTGTCCTAATTGGAAGTCTGGCATTCGCTGATCTCCTGGCTGGCCTGGGCCTGATCCTAAATTTTGTTGTCACCTACATAATTGATTCAGGTTTTGTCTCGTTACTATCTGCAGGGCTCCTCATTACAGCATTCTCGGCCTCTGTGCTGAATATCCTTGCAATTACTGTGGACCGATACTTGTCATTGTACAATGCATTGACATATCATACCGAGCGCACAGTGACTTTCACCTACATTACCCTGATACTGATGTGGGTCATCAGCATCACTCTTGGCTCACTTCCGGTCCTGGGATGGAATTGCTTGGAGGACGAGACCACCTGCAGCATCTGCCGACCCGTGAATAAGAATAATGCCGCAGCACTCGCCGTGTCCTTCCTCCTGATATTCGCCCTAATCTTGCAACTCTACCTTCAGATTTGTAAGATCGCTTTCCGGCATGCACAGCAGATTGCTGTACAGCATCAGTTTAGGACTACTTCACACTCGTCTTCCACCACAAAAGGGGTCTCTACCCTTACCACCATTCTGGGCACCTTTGCATTCTGCTGGATCCCGCTCGCCATGTACTCGCTGGTGGCAGACACTCGATCCCCTGTGATCTATACCTACGCCACAGCTCTTCCAGCCATCTGTCACTCCATCATAAACCCAATGATTTATGCCTTCAGGAACCCTGATATTCTCAGGTCTTTTAGGATTGCTTGTTGTGGGTGCATGCCTTACAGTTTGACTGTGCGACCCAGGACACCCAGCGATGTGTAGCACATCCAAATCGAAGCACAATCTTGGCAGTGTCCTGTCTGTAATTCTTAAAAGCACAAATCACATATAATCAACATATTGTATAATCCAGTGGAGTGAGGACACACTCTTTATGTAGGTTGTTTGGTAACACTTTACATTATAGTGTCCATGTCAGAGGTATTACTTGTTGCCACAGTGGATGCTAGATAATTGAAATATTCCTGTTATGCTGTACCTTTTAAAATTTGTAACTTAATATGTTTTTTGTAATTTAAGTAATTTCAAGAAAATGAACAGAATACTTAACAGAATGGAAATACATGAGGCTGTTAACTTGACATTTTAATATTATCATACACTCTTAAAAAGAAAGGTTTTAAAAGGTTCTTTACAGCAATACCCAAGGAAACACTTAATTGAAGGTTCTTAAAAGAAATATTTTTCTTAATTTTTCAAAGTATAAAGAACCTTTTGTGAAACTGAAAGGTTCTATGGATGTTAAAGGTTCTTTATGGAACCATACAGCTAAAAATAGTTCTTCTATGGCATCGTGAAGCACCCTTTTTTCAAAAAATGTACAGAGTTTTGTAATTTTAGTGAAACTAACCCATTAATACCACAAAACATAAAAAATAATTTAATTCAGTGCCAAAACTTATGTTTGTGCTTGTTTTCCCACCCAAATGTCATTACAGCTTCATGAGCTTAAAGCCAGTTGCAAGAAACACATTATGTAAATAAACTTTTACAATAACCCCCCAAAGGTTTTCTTAAAGTGATGATATGCAACTGTAAAATTGAGGACAAAGAAAAACCTATAAACCAATTATTATAAGGATTCTACATTTAAAAGGATACAAATGAAACATTTCCATAAAACAGATATTTACACCATGCAGTTCATTAGTATTATTGTGGTTTAATGGCAGTTACATGAACACTGTAATGTAAAGATTTCTGTAGTGTTGTGTGGTTGCATAGATATACAGTGCAAATACTATAGATGTTATCTATGCATATAGAATGTATTTCAGTCTGGATTGAAACTAATAATTGATTATGGAATAATGTGGGGATTTACAAATATACTTCATATTATTGTCATCATCATAATCAAAGGGGTATATATAATAATCCAGATGTAGCATATACATTAATTTATTGCCTGTAAGAACTGTTATGCCGTTATTAGTTTTCTCTTCTTTATACTTGAGAGACACTTGAGAAAATGTATGTTGATTTAAGTTTAGCAATAAGTCAAGCTTCACGGCTTGTCATGATGGATTTACATCAACAAACTTCAATTTGTTTACATTACATGTTTCCAAATGAATGTGTTTCAGAACCATGGACAGGCGCATGGCACAAACCAGCTGAATGGTGTATCTTTTTCAAATTATTTTAAGGCTAGCAAAAGCCCCCTAATACCTGAACAGAGTTTTTGTCTTAGAACTACAGCTAACAGCTGCTTTACAAATAATCCCAATGGCGCATTGAAGGGTATATTATTTTATCCTAAACGTATGTAATCCACCAGAAACCCTACCAGTAGTGCATTTAAAACACCCAAACACGTGTCCCTGGCAACTACAAAATCAATAGTGCATCATGTTTCAGTTGAGGCTGTGTAAATTGTTTTTATATCATACTAAATCCTCTGTTTAGGATCTTGATGTTTTGACTATGATTTCACGAGTGTATTGTTTTAACACCCAAGTTTATATACTAAACACATAGAGATAAGCAGTGATAATCATTTTCTGTAGAACACAATGGATTGTGTTCTTCTTTGTTTTTTTATGCTTTAATTGAATGTTAGTCCCTGAATGTGACCTAAAAATGGTTGTGGTGTGCCTTATTTCCACTGGCTTTTATGTGTTGCAAGCTTCAAGCAGTGATATGTAATTAATCTGTAAATGAAACAGGACAAGACAGATATTGTAAGTTTGTTTTTAGTTATGCTAAGTAGCCTGCTAGACTACTTTTGTGTGGCAATATAAATGAAAAACCTTTACATTATCCACCACAGCAGTAGAATACAGTATAGTCCTAGGTTGAAATGAAAAATCTGTGTGTGATGTTGTCAGTTTGTCTCAGACTAAATCTGCTAGAAATTGTTGGTACTGTAGATGCAGCCAAAGAACCATTTTTAACATGTTGCTTAAAGAGAAATAAATTGTTACTACTGCTACTGCATTATTTTAAATATTACAGTCAGCGTAAGATGTCTACTTATCTGAATGCACTGTCTTTTGCCAAGATTTTAATTTAAACAGATGTGGTTGTCTCAGACTTTAACTTTGTAAAACAAGTGACCCAGTCTAATATTGAATGTCAGTCTGTATATATACAATACATTGTCACAATTGTTTTCTGTGTAATGCTAATATAAAACTATATTTTTGTACTGCCTAGACAGTTTCCATCCATGTGTGTTGTTATGTAATGTGTTTAAAGAACAGACTTTTGAGATGTATGTCTTCTCTGATTTCAGAAATAGCATGCCATAGTGCCAATCTCAGTCAACTACTCACCCCAAATGTATGCATGACTGTGTTCGGAATGGAATACCAACCTACTGCTTACGCCATATTATATACTGTGTACATGGTTTTGATACACATTATGCAACGATAAACGATAAAAGTATTTGCTTATAATATTAGATTTCTCTTGACATAAAAATAACTCCTATACCTCATTCATTTGTAGAGTTTGCTAAGGCAGGCATCACACTTATTATTGAAAATACTTAAGAGTGTAGACTTTTTGACGTTTTGCCTCAGCAGTCATTCAGAACACCCTTGAAACCCCAAAGCAATGCCTTATAGCTACCACCTAACAACACATAGTACTGTGCTATTAACCACACAAAACATTAGCAACTGAATAGCAACTCCCTACCAATGACCTTCAGCTGAACAACACATCTTTGTGTTTTCCTAACAACAAGCCCTGGGTGACCCCTGAGCTTAAGGCCCTGCTGAATGAGAAAAAGAGGGTTTTTCTCTCAGGGGACAGGGAGGAGCTGCGCAGCGTTCAACGGGAATTGAAATATAACATAAGAAGGTGCAAGGACAACTACAAGAAGAAGCTTGAGCGGGGGGTGGAGCAGAACAACATTCGTGATGT